>JAXGGA010004131.1:0-92314 GCA_038373865.1 Uloborus plumipes | reverse complement strand
ATACTTCTTACTAAATGGACACGAGTAAAATTTTCATTTCGCTTTCTTTGTAAGGTTGTGCACGTAAGGAAGTTAATGCTGCCAATTCATGAAGCTAAAAAGTTTTGAAAACTTATTATTTCAAACAAACTGTGTGAACTATTCAATCACTCGTCAAACGGAATGAGCACGTCTAATAAATTTCTTGCTTTCTTTCTGGGGGTTGTACATAAGAGGAAGTTAATGCTGCCATTTTATTAAAACAAAAATTTTGCAACTTTTTTTTTATCAAAAACAAATTACGAACTGTTCATTCACTCTTAAGACCCTACATAAAAATTAACTTATACTCACCGTTCCTACAAACGAAAAACAGAGAGCGACGATAACCCACTTCTGCATATTCAGCACTTTTTTTACTGACACTTGGAAAAGAAATTCCTAAATTTACTTTCTTGTGTACATATATTTATACCTCTTTAGGTCATGAATGCTTAAACTAGGTGTGGGCGCCCACTTCATTTGAATGATCATGAAAATAAAGCAAGAAACGAAGTGTGCAATATTGGCTTATGAGGTTGAGGTGTTACTTAATGAGAGGAATATCATTGATCTTAATTCAAGCAAATGGCCTATTAATTAACATAATAATGATCAATTACTGCCATTCATTATTTATTTTATGTCACAAATTTGTTTATTTAGTACATATTTTTCTCCGCTTCAATTGCTTTTGATAATATTGCATAACCGGTGATAATGCGTGTGTTAATTTTGACAGTTTATTTTTAAATGGAAAGTGTTGGACAATGTTCAAAGCACAAACTTACAAAATTAACTACAAGCACATGGTTGGCAGTTGCAAAGAATCTCTTTATCAAAACTTCGGGATTTAAATCACCAGAACAAATAGCGCAGAATAATTTGCTGAAATGTCTTGTGTTTTAACCAAAAATTTTTGAGCTCATTAAGAGGTTCCATACTACCCCGAAACATGTGTGAGAAATATATTTTAAGCATTTTTTTTCTTCTCATATTTAAAGTTATGGTCATTATAAACACTATCTGCAGATAACTCAACAATTCCGTTTTATTGCTGAGTAAAACTCTTAAGCAATTTTAACTGATTTCTACCTAACATTCAGCTTAATGTTTAAATCGACGTGTTCAATGGCATCCACCTCAGCGCACCACTTCACTTGATGACAGGCAAATTGCGGGCATGGTATTGACGGATTGCTTAGTCACATCAAGAACCATAGCACAGCTCATTCAGTCTGTAGTACATCATCCAGTGTCTGTGCATGCCACTCGATACCGTTTACAGAAGAATAGCCTGTCCGCAAGACGTCCACTGCTTCGTCTACCTTTCACGCAGAACCACAGACGTCTCCGCCGCAGATGGAGCGTTGAAAGTAGGGTGTGGACGCAGAACGGAAGGAATTTGTCTTTACTGATGAGTCACGCTTCTGTCTGCAACACCACGATGATCGGATTCGAGCCTAGAAACACCGTGGAGAGAGGATGCTTAACAGCTGAACTATGCACCGCCACACAGGTTCTGCACCGGGTTTTACGGTATGGGGCGGTATTGATTGTACGCATTGCCGGTACTTTAAACAGCCAAAGCTAAACTCCGAGATGATGGATCTAGTTGTTATTCCTTGCCTTCAAGGCTTTCCCCCAGCCATATTTCAGCAGGATAATGCGCTATCACACGTGGCAAGTATTGTTCAAGTGTTTCTTCGTCAGCCGCCAGATTGAATTGCTTTCCTGGCCGGCTATGGTTGTTCAAAGATTGGTCCAGATTACATCCCCAGCTGCTAGACCAGGTCAAATTTGGCAACGTGTGGAAGTTTTTTGGTCTACTGTTCCCCCAAAAACACATTCAAAAGTGTAGGGCAGCGGTGATCTTCAACAATGCCTGCTACTCTGCATACTGATTTTGGCAGGAACACTTCACAGTCTATAAATTTAATCATTTCATACTTGGTCAACATGTTATCTACAAATTAAATTTTGTTGTGATATCTCTTGTCTTTCTTGGTGTTGCAATTTGGGTGGCCAGGAGAGAAATTTCTGTTCCTTTATGCCACGAGGGCTACACAGCAATTTTCTAAAGTCGTGATACTCCTATAATACCAAGACCCCAAGCATGCCTTCAAAAAACATTTTTACTTTTAGAGGGCTTCTTTAAAAGCGAGATGAAATTTTTTGATAGACCGCTTGCTGCAATTACAGTGGTAGCGCTCTGACTTGCTTCCAGTCGTCCATCTGTTCGTCCACGATCGTAAGCATTCAACCGTGTCCCTTCTGACATTTTGACTCTAAATCATTGCAAGATCCAAACAGGATTTCAGAGAACAAAACTTTTTCAACATCAAGCACTAGTTCTGTCAAGTGTCAAACGTCATGAATTTTTGTATGAGTCAAGAGCGTGTATGCACCGTCTTTTATATAGATGACGAGTTCTGGTTTACCACGACTTCTGAACTTAAATTTGCTTTTATTGGTCAGTTATCTGCGAAGCAAATAGCCATAAATCACTTGTTCTTTGACAATTGTCAAGCAGTGTATAACTGAATACACGCATAAATGAATGAATGAATAAGTTATCAACAGCGAAAGTATAAATAAGTAATTACAGTCGAATCTTAATAACTCGACGCCTTGCAACTCGAATATTTCTTTCCCTTAAAGTTTTTAGTGGGTACCAAACTCTTGAATAGGTTGTAGAAAGTTCCTATAACTCAAAACTTTTAACCAGTCCTTTGAGTTTTCGACTTATCGAGATTCTACTATGTGTTAATCAATTGAAGGGTCAGGGGGAAAAACCACGGTAGTCACATTTAATTCATTTTGAGAAAAACGAAATTTAAACTTTACGAACTCATAAACTTCCCCAGTATACTTGTTCTAAAATGACAATAATACATGGACTACAGTGTTTTTTCACGAATATTGCATATACTAAACGAAATTACACTTATTTTTCTAACAGGTGGTAGCATCAGTTTAAATTCAACAAAAAGTGGACTACCGTGGTTTTTCCCCCTGACCCTTCAGTTACAATATGAGGAAAAATAAGTGAGTGAATAAAGGGTGAATAAGCACAAAAATAGAAAGAATGAATGAGTAAATAAGTGAATTAATAAATAAAGGAATGTAAATGAACTAATTAATGAATAAATACGTGAGTGATTTAATACATAAATGTTACAATACGTGTGTCAAATTTTCAAACTGATTGTAGTGATGTTCACTTTGGTCCTTAGAGCTCTTAGAGCTAATTAGTTTTTCACTGGAATCAACTTTTTGTTTCCAGAACGTAGTTTAAATTATACTAAATAAGTGGCGGTAAACGGTGTAAAATATTTTACCATTTCACTTTGCCCCGCTATTTCACTTTATCCCACATCCCCCTACTCATTGAACGATCAAGATTGCTAGTTGATTTTATTTTTTTGCCTTATGGCGTTAGTTCTATTCGCTCAGATTGGTGGACATCGAGTCACGTGATTCATTGTTGAATGTTGTTCGAGCAAACCCTAAATAAGGCGATGTCGTGATGTGGCGGGAAATTCCATGACGTTCATATTTTTTGTTCACACCGCATGAACTTCTGCTACGATTTCTTACCCAAAACTGATGACTGTTTCTCATACCATTTGTACTAGTCATCTACAAATTTTAAATTTTGGTACTTCTACCCCCTTGCTTCTTGGTGCTTCAACTATTTTGATACAAATTTGTGAATAGTTTATATTAAAATTTCTAGTAAATGTTAATGTAAGTAATTCACTTTGTTATAAGTTGATCCAAACATCGTTCAAGATTTTGATGAAAGCATAACTGATTACAGTTGGTAGAATTTAAAAACGCGCTGTTTCACTATAAACTTCTTGTTGCAACTTGTGAAGGTGTTTTGAAGGAGAAGAATGGGCAGAAGGGCATCTGGGGAATGGTTTTAGGGTTGTTCTTGCTCATCCTTGTATATCAATATAAAAGACTGTTTCAACCACCTCCCTCTCTAAAAAAAAATCTGATTCCAGCATCGCAGATGACAGCAGGTCTCATTACCGATTACTTGTGAAGAAAGGGGATTTTTTAAAAACAATTTACCTACAATTTCTTCGCTTATATGATGGAACATTATATCTTTGTTGCATTTTTTAAAAACATCAAAATATTGATTCTTAAAAAAGGTTATAGGGTCATTCCATGTCAAGTGTACGAGGCGTCCCTACTCGACTCCCTCCGATTTTGATAAAAATTTTTTTGGATGTACATATAAGACTTGCATGAAGCCATGCCAAATTATAGCTCCATAAGCGCCATGGTTCAGCCAATATAAATTATTTTGTAAAGGCCTCTTTTTCGCGTCGTGAAAAAAATGACCAAATCGTCAAGTTTGTGCTTTTATTGCTCGCGACCTAAGACGATTATCAGTTTCAAATTTGGTGATTCTGATTACTGTTTAGGGTAAAATAGCCTACTTGTGTAACAAAAGCTCAATGCACTGTAGATTTTTTGCAATTTGCTGCCAAAGTTGGTAAAAAATCGTATTTTGGTAAATTTTAACCATACGTTATCAACTTGTATCTGCTGAGAGAATGATTTTCTGAAGCTAATTCGTTCCTCGTTTGTAGCCTGATAGTTTGTCCGAAAGGTGTGCAAGTGGCATCTTGATAGCCCAAATAATTGTTGATTTATGCGAGTTGAAATTCCAGTAAAATTTTTTTTTCTCAATTTCCAAGGGCAATATCTCAAAAGGGTCATCTTGAATTTCAATTTTCTTTACATCATTGGAAAGAATCCACTTTTCTTAACTAAAAAACGTTATTCCTATTTTTGAGACAAACTAGTTTCAAGGGGATATTGTAGATCAAAAATGTGTACGTCATTCCACATGAAATCAAAAAAAGACATAGACCTTAAAAGTTCATGTCAATTTGTTCTATTAAAATTTACAGGACCTTTTGTACTTATGTTCTGAGGAAAAAACCCTTTTTTAGATATTTTTGAACTTTAATTTTCGTGTGCGCATCGTTAAAACTCAAGAAATGGCAAAAAATAAAGTTTCATTTTTAACAAAAAGAATTGTCTTTTTATCGCTGCTATAAGAGCTTGAATCTTTTTCTATGTGTTATTTAAAAGCTCTTGAAACAGAATTTCGGATGATATGTCACTTGGCAAGGCTGTAGGTCATTAATATTTTAGGATCATAAAAAGCAATTTCCTATTTTTCATCATTTTTCTTTTGGGCAAATTGCAATCATAGGCTGAATATATAGAGACATCCTCTGAAGCAGGGGTGCCCACAGAGGGGGGGGGGGGAGATTATGGCGCAGGTTGCGCCACCAAAATTTTTGGGGGGATTTTTTAAACTAATTTATTTACTCACTTAAATTATTTATTAATTATTTTTTTCTTTAAATTATTTACTGTGATTATTTTAATTTGAATTATTCATTGATTTATTTTTTAATTTAAATTATTTCTTTTATTTCTTTATTATTATGATTTTATTTATTAATTTTATATTTGTGTGTGTGTGTGTGTGCGCGTCTGTGTGCTTGGAATGTCTGGAAGAGAAAAACTGCGATTCTATTCTGCGCATTATTATTACTTTCAAAAAATTAATAATGTGTAAAAATATAATAGTTATAATTTAAAAAGTAAATAATACTTAAAAAAATAAATAAATAGTATTTAAAAAAATAAGTAAATAATATTTAAAAAAATAAATAAAATACAAAAGAGAGGTAAAAATAAATATAACAAAGCACAAGAGGGT
Organism: Uloborus plumipes; assembly: GCA_038373865.1. NCBI lineage: Eukaryota > Metazoa > Arthropoda > Arachnida > Araneae > Uloboridae > Uloborus > Uloborus plumipes. The sequence continues at coordinate 86,538 of JAXGGA010004131.1, read as the reverse complement.
TGGGGGGGAATTTGCGCCATTGAGCTTGGGGGGATTGGGGGATGGGTACCCCTGCTCGGCAGTATAAAGAATGGATTTTCAGTTACTACTTATCATATTTTCAGTTACCATTGTTATCATTTACATTGCGGAAATAATTGCAATATTCAATTCTATCGAAAACTTTCGTTATTACTTTTTAGAACAATGACTTTGCAGTCCCGTTATACAAATTTTCTATCACATACACACCATAGTGATTGCTTCATTTATTTACTTTTCTCATTTATTAATTATTTTTATTTTTATTTTTTTGAAAAAGAAAACGATGCTTTTTATGACCTTAAAATATTAATGACACCTTGCTAAGTGACATATCATCCGAAATTCTGTTCCGAGAGCTTTAAGATACATCCTAGAAAAGACTCAAGCTCCCATAGCAGCGATAAAAAAATAATTTGCCTTTTTTTCTTTGATTTCACGTGGAATAGCGTACCGTAAAATGGGGTTAATCGGAACACTTTTCAGCTTTGATTGTAAAAAAAGCAGTTAAAAGATTTTTTTTTAATTTTATTTTTTGGATAAAAACTTCGGTCTTGATTTACTTTTGATATTCCAAGCAAAGACAAAAGATTTTGAACAATTACTATTAAAATATATAGCAAATTATGGGTGTTCCGAATCACCCCGCTGATAGGGGTCAATCGGAACACTTGTTAAAATTTTTATTTTTTTCAATTTAATCTGTAATAGGTCTCACAAACATGACTAATATTGATGGGGGAGAATAAGAACAGATAATTACTGTCAAATAAATGTATAATTTCAGTACCAGTAAACGTTTATAATTTGTGAAAATTCAAAATAATTTTGAACTTATGAAAAATGAAAAGTAATTTTAAGAAATACTTTTGAATTGAAATACAAAGATTTAACATGAATGGAAGTCACTCATATCGTCCACAAATATGTACTTGTCCTTAAAACTTGCAATTGTGACTTGGCTTAAGTTTTTTCATAACATCTCCTGGGATGAACTCTACCTTTTCTTTAGTTTTTTGAAATTTCTGGGTTTCGGGGATTGTCCTGAAAGATTTTTTCGCTTATTCATCACTGTCTGTGTGCTGGACGTTTACTACATAAAGTCTATGTGACTTTCCCCCTTTTATTTTAAGTAAAAAGAAGTCTCCTGGAGAAAAAATCTTTTGAAATCTGCAACTTTTGTCATTCTAAGATCTAGTTGCTCACGAGAAGGGATAAACAGTAATAAATCCTTGTCCTTGTCTTGATTAGAAGAATTAGGGTTAGAATCTTGATTTTTCAAACAGTTTCCTTCAAATAAGTTTGAATTGGAACAACAGAACTAAGTGTTCCGATTCACCCCGCAAATTTTTTTCCTATGGCATTTTTCAGAATTCTTCACTTTTATGACACAATTTATAAAAAATGTAAATTCTAATGTGGTATTCTGTTGTTCAGATACATGTATAATTGAAACATACCACTCATAGTTTTTAAATATAAGAAGGTTTGTTCTTGCATATGAAGTTTTGCAGTCTATGAAAATGTGATGTTTTCTAGCATTCAACGTGCAGCCCTCTTTAGAAGCCAGTAGCGTTGTCAGATTGACAAAAGTAATTTTTTCCTACTTCCTATGATCTTACCTTTCTAAAAAAAAATTCATGGCGAAAAATACTCAATAGTATATTTATGAAGAATTTCTTTGTACTGTCGGGAAGTTTTGTTCCGATTGACCCCGCTATTCCTATACACCCCATTTTACGGTACACATTTTTGATCTGCAATATCCCCTTGAAACTGGTTTGTCTCAAAAATAAAACCAACATTTTAAAGTTAAGAAAAGTATGTTCTTTCCAATGATGTAAATAAAATTGAAATTCAAAATGACCCTTTTGAGATATTGCCCTTTAAAATTGAGACAAAATTGAGAAAACACATTTTTGACTGGAATTTTAACTAGAATAATTCAGCAAGTGTTTGAACTATCAAGATGCCACTTGCACACCTCTTGCATATACTAACAATAACAATCTACAAATGAAGAAAGAATTAGCTTCAGAAAGTCGTTCTTTCGGCAGATACAAGCTGATAACCTATAGTCAAAATTTGCCAAAATACGATTTTTTTCCAAATTTGGCAGCAAATTGCAAAAAATCAACAGTGCATTGAGCTTTTGTTACACAAGTAGGCTATTCTACCCTAAACAGTGATCAGCATCACCAAATTTGAGCCTGATAATCGTCTTAGGTCGCGAGCAATAAAAACACAAACTTTTACTAATGATTTGGTCATTTTTTTTTCAAGACACGAAAAAGAGGCCTTTATAAAATAATTTTTATTGGCTGAACCATAAGACTTATGAAGCTATAATTTGGTATGGCTTCATGCAAGTCTTATATGTATATCCAAAAAAAATTCATCAAAATCGGAAGGGGTCGAGTGGGGATTTTCTCGAAATGTGGGACACTTGACATGGAATGACCCTATACTATTTTTACTAACTACATTTATACTGACAGCTAAATTTATCGATTTCATTATGATGAATTTGAAATCCACTGAAATAATATTCTTTTGCTTATGGAATAGTATTACTTCTGTTGTCCTTTATAATGTGCTTTTGACATACTGTACATCAAACACGCCTGTACTTGCAATTTTTCTGTAATAGCGGAAGTATTTTCTTTTTGGTGCTTCATAACGCTAGGGTTGAGGATTTCAAGAAGAGAAAGCAACACTTTATCTCAAATTGGCAAATTAAAATTGATTTGATGATACTTTTGAATTGGAAATACAAGGAAGTTAAGGAATTGAGCCTCTAGATATACCGAGTACTCTGGACGGTTCATCGAGAGTACTCGAAAGGATACAGCGCTCCGGATGGATCGGAGTACTCAGATCACTTTCATTCAGAAACTCATATGCTCATTTATTGAAAAATAAGTTTATTGCAACCCTACAGTACGTGTCAGCTATTTTAATTTGCATGTGTGTGCGATTAGAGGCAATTTTGCTTTAGTTATTTCCCTCACAAATTTTAAATTTAAGCTCTAGTTCCTACGTTCGCATTTTTTGTTTTCCTGTCGTCATAAAAAGTAATTGAATCAAAATGAGTTTCTCAGTAGCCGGAACTGCAGCACATTAAAGCAGAAGCTTGAAAGTCTTAAAAGTAAATATTTCAGTGGGGTGAGGGGTTAACCAATGGAAGGACTTGTATATAGTGGTAAGGACTAGTGTGTCTCATGTAGGCTGGCGGTTAGGACTGTTTTCTTTCAATGCCGCTAACCGAAATAAAAAAGACGACTTAGGTTCCATCCCCGACTTAGATCATCGAAAGAGCCCACTTTTTCTCCCGTGCCTTATAGTAATTTTGAGTTAAGAGATATAGAGATTTGAGCAGTAAGTTACCACCCATAAGCCGATGCTAAGGTGTATTATAAGTAATGAGTTGTTTTAGAGAGGTTATGTGGCATTGTTCACCCGTGCCATGTGGGAACGAATGGCTTCTTAAGATAAAAAAGCACCTGTCAGTATATTAGACGAATGCCTGTATTCACCACACTCTTCCACTCTCGTCTACACTATTAAAACTACAGATTGAATGTAGCACTTCTGAGGATAAAAAGTTGCAGCACCCGTGACACCCCCTGAAGGTTGCCACTTGACTCCCTGTGGTGCCCTTGAAGTTGATATTAGGCTCCCTATGGCACCTTAAAGGTGCCATAGGTCACCCATTGGGTGCCATAAGGTATCCATAGGATTCCACTTGACTCCATATGGCACCCTCAAGACTGTCATAGGGAGTTAAATGGCACTCTTCAGAGGGAGTCACTGGTGCTACAACTTTACACCCTTAGAGGTGTTATATGCAATCTGTAGTTTTAACAGTGTACTCTCGATCAGACTCCTGAACCGCATATGAAAATATTCTTATTGGTTAAAAAAGACTTCGACCGGCTTTTGGACAGTCTGACAGGGAGTTGAATCGTGTGGAGTGACTATTCTTACATCATGTTTTGAGTAGTTTTTCTGTGATTTAGTATAAATGAAAACTAACTAGCACTTTATAATATTTTGTGCTCCAAGTATTCCATGCTGAAATTGCATAGTAAGTCACTTTTCACGTGTCCTGCCAACCAATGCAACAAAGAAAACGAATGAAAAGGCAAAATGTTCATGTAAACATAAATAATTTTATTCAAACAATAATTGAGGTTTCACAAAATAAATTGCATAAACAATCAAACACCCAAAATAACATAAGCTATATGAGATTCCATTCCATAAACAATGTTCACATGTCTATTTAGTGAGATTCAAGTCAGTTTTTAGCAGATTTTCCACGTGTCCGTCATTTTTTCAAGTTTATCATTTAGGAACTGCTAACTTTCTTAGCCCCACCATCTTCGAGTGCTCTCAGATGTCTTGTTGACGAAGCACAAGTCGGCAGAATCGTCTCCCATGTTCTCCACTATCCAGTCGGTGTAGAAAGCGGTGGCGGTGTACACGGCTGGAACACGAGCAGCAGCACATCCCAAGTAGGATCCGAAAGAAGCAACGCCAATGGCAACGGGACTAGTTTCATTCATGGCCACAAGAGGTCCTCCGGAGTCACCCTATGCAAGAAAAGGAAAAAAGTTTAAATGGTTATGAAATGCTATCATGATATTTTTCAGTGTTCTACTGTTGTATATAGTGTGTTCAAAGATTTTTAGTGAAAATGAGAATAATTGACCCCATCGAAATGAAGAATATGTATGGTGGAACCTCGGGCTCAATTTCAAAACGAGTAACAGAAAGCTTCAATTGAGAAGTGGGAACCGAATTGTCAGAAATGAAAAGGCAGCAAAATATCTAGCTCAGAAACCACACACAACTACTTATTGATATTGTTAGAAGAGTGAAGATAACTACTCAATGTAACACCCAAATATGGCATTACAAAATTCATACCAGCGGATAAATGATTCTCACATTCTACCCACTGATGCAACCAGTTTTATCTTTGAGTGAGCCAAGTTCACAAGAATAATTGCCTGCATACATATTAAAGTAATGGAATCGGAAACATGACTTAAAATCAATAGTTTTAGAGCTAAACTCCATTCTCTGATTGCACCACTATGTGAAAATGTCCGATTACTGTGTACGGTGTACTATGCTCAATTATTTTGGAAAATATTTACCTGACTTAAGTCTTAATCCAATGTGAGAGCGGTTTTGTAAGTCCAAATCTGATTTCAGCGGAGATTTAAGGGATCGCTAAAATGGATTGTCTTCGACGTTAGCATATTTTGGATATCCAAAACTCGTTATCCGATGTTCGTTTTATCCTGCGTTCTTTGGTTTTTCTAGTGAATTAATAACGCGAAATTTCTTTTATGCAGTGTTGTTGATTCGTGAAGAATAGATGCTTCATACTCAGAAACAAGTATTAGATGACTTTTCTAATTCATCAGATGATTTTTCAATTTTGTTGAATGTGAATGTAAAGTGCAACTTTGCATGTCAGAAGCTCCATTATAACTTACGTCCAATCTTTCCACAATTGGTGTTTTCTAGTTAATTTGCAATAGCAATTGAAGCTACTTCAATAGATTTACCACTAGTCTACAAATCGTTGAAGAACTGAAGGTTGCCAGCAATGAATTATTAAGAAAACTCACTGCTCTAAGATCAACTGCTATATAAATTGCAAACCATGGATGGCTAAATGGAGTTCACAAATTTTTGCAATTGATTATATGTCCGTAAAACTTCAATTCCGTTATTTAAAAACTCTAAACTAACTAAATGATAATATAAAATACAAAATCTGTACTGCACTTAAAGCTGAAAAATAAGGTTTGTTTTTATGTTCAACATTCCAATGATGTATCCACAACATTTTTATTGGATAAGTGGTTTGATGCGATTTTTCCTCTTTCCATCATACTGCATACCTATGTTTACCTCAAAAGTAATGTAGACAATAGGGCAGAAAATTAACCAAATCAGGTAAATATTAAACAAAAAGTGCTGAATCTTAAGTAGAATTTCAGTTGTTTAGTACAATCCGATAAAAACATTGTAGAATCTGATAAAAACGATTATTGCAGTTTTAGAGAACTTGGATAGTTAGTAAACCATTTCTAATCAAATTTTGGACTTACAAGAGCAACTTGCGGGTAGTTTTGGCTTCTTTTGTAGAATTAATAGAATCGAACAGTGTATAAAATTTTTGTATAAATTGTTCAAGTTTTCACACGCTACCTAAATCTTGAAAGTAAGTGAAAATATTTAACTCACTCTTAAATATAGCTATACCAGATAGTTTTAATTATTTCTATTTTTGCCATAAATGACAATGGTTAAAGACATACTTTTTTAAAAATGAGGTTTTTGTACTCGATTAAATGTTATCGGTTCCGTCTGAAAAGTAAGATTTTTTGTTATACACAATAAAAATTGAGCCTGTTACATCTCCTAAGCAATATTTTGTTGATCACAAAGTACAATTCGTAGCAGCTGCAAAACAACACACTCAAGAAATCACAAACAAAATAAACACAAAGTTTGAAATTGAATACTATTCATACAATATGCGATGTAGAGCTCGAGGGATTGAAGCTTTCACTTGGAAATAGTGTTTGAAATTTAAGCGACATGTGTGCAGTTTTATGTTATTTCATTACTACTTTTTCTCTTTGCTCCACACTGAAGCATTTTTGACAGAAGTAAAAGTTTTCATGAAAAATGTTCTTGGGCGAAAAAAATTATGAATTTAGTACATTAACTTCTTGCTTTAAATCCTATAGTAAAAGAAAATCGTTGCTTGATGCTTGTGAATCAATATTACCTTTGTTTTTTACTTTTATTGTATATTTCTTAATTTAACATGAAAATTGGGCAAAATATGTCGAAAAGAAAAAGTTTTGATCCAACTCGAGGAGTCCTGTTATCGTGTGACATCAGAGCGATTTTTACGGCTCAGTTAACTATTGTAAAGTGCAGAATATCTTTGTGTGTTCGTATGGAAGGATACTAATCTGCTTTATCGCAGGACGTATAAAAGTCATGGAATATATTTCGATCTTGCAAAAAGAATCTAATTAGAAAGTACAACATAGTGATTGGAAAACTGATTGGGAAAACTGAATGAAACACATAAGGGGGATTAAAACCAACAAAGTACTCAAAATATAGATATTGGAATTTTAAAGTAGCACCTTAAACAGAAAGTGTGCATCATGTTCTTTAAAGTTGCTGCAATCCACCCTAAAGTTAAAACTTTCCAACAATTTTTGAGCAAAAGGTATTGAAGGCACTCTTCTTATTTTAAACTTTGTTTTATTTCTTCTTACAGGACAAAACATAAAGCTTTGACCAAAGAAGATGAAGAACAAAATACCAGCCAACCTTCCTGCATTGCTGTAGTTCTCTGTGCATTTTCGGGAAAAACATAAAGTATCTCTTACACGATTCAATAAATATATTATTTTAGATACAGATATTGATTGTTCCCTCTACTGAAAAAACAAATGCTCACCGAACAGGAACGCTGCAATGCGTTTTGTACTAATGAAACGAAGGCTAGAAATATAACTAACTTTCTCTATTTAAACGCTATTGAATAGTAATATTGTGTAAAAAATGAGTGGAAATTTTCAAGTATTAAGTATTTTCTACATAGTAAAGCATTTTCAAGCAAATTCGAAACTTTTAGTCAGTATTCAAAAATAATTATTTCGAAATTCGAAATGATTGATCATGGTAATCTAACAGGAACAGTTACAAATCCTTTTGTGCAATGTATGCATAAGCGAATTTCTAATAGCAGAAATGTGAAACCATTTTTAAGACTCTATTATTATTACTTTTCTTATAATTTTATTGAAAGCCTTTTTACTCTAGAAAATTTTTGAAACAAATCCTATAAATCTACAATGAATAAAAAAAAGAGAGCAAGTTGTTGCAAATTATTTGTTTTTTTCACCAATTTTTATGGTTCCGAAACTAATTTCATTTTTTCTGTTTTATTTTTAAGGAAATTAAGTAGCACGATGCAATAAACTTGTTGAAATGCACACTGTAAATAAAGGAGAAAGAACATGTTTGTTAAGTAATATTCTCAGAAATTCAAAATGACCGCCAAAGTTGTAATGCCTTGAGGAGCAGTTATTTCTCTCTTTCTATTTTTTGAGTTATGTACGTTTTTTTTTTTTTTTTTTTTGTGTGTGTAGAGATTCAGACAAGCACACGTAATGGTCTCTTCTCCCCATCGCATGAATTCTTCAATGCAATATAAATGGATAAGTGAGGAGGGTAAGGACATAAAAGCACCATTCATGCTCTATTAACTACTACTAATAGTAGTTTAAAACGATAAACACGGTCTGAAAACGTTGAGTGTGAAGAGAAGAAATGCTTAATGTTTGTTACTAAATGCTAGTCATCCAGCATCAGATCTTTCTTTTTTTTAAATATATGATTCTCGAAGTTCTCACATTGATAAATTCAAGAAAAAAGGTTTTAAGCCGAGATAGTTTTTAAGTTTTTTTATTTTGAAAATTCGTAGAAAAAAACACTTAGTGTCGCTCATATAAAAATAATCACAAGACATCCTAACACGGCAGCCGCGTACATCCACATTCATCCCCTTCGTCGGGATCGTTTGGACTGCTCAACCTCACAAAGTTCATCCTTGTCTTCTCCCATGTTTTCCTTTACCCAGTCCATGTAGGCAGCGGTGCTGGTATAAACCGCCGGTATGTGGCGCTGGGCGCAGCCTCGCCTCGACACGAAGGAGGCCACACCTATCGCCACAGGCTTCGTCTCGTTCATGGCGACGAGAGGTCCGCCAGAATCTCCCTGCAAAACAACAGAAAGTGTAGTCTGGCTCAAGTACAAAGAGGCTTGACCAAGGACGAGCTTATTTATGTTTGGGGGAAATTTCTTAATTGGTACTGATGACGAGAATCAAAAAAGTTCATTCCTCAATTCACTGAGTTCCCATCTCTAATTAGTACTATGCCAATACCCGTTATTGGAAACGCAAAAAGCTTTCTTCACTTATTTTAACAAATAGAATCGTTTAAGCCTTAGCCCATCGGAACTCAACTCATTAAGGCTGAACTATAATTTTGCTTCATGTAGAGCTTTTAGATTGTCTTACAACGAGCGAACTATTAAAATCGTGGGTAGCCTACTGAAATTAGCATCGGACTTGATATCGGAAGGTCTCGAGCTCGGGTCTCATCACTGCCTAATGTCCTTTTAGTACACTCGGAATAAGTGCCTATTAAATCCGTAGTCCCAGAAGTCCAGTGGTCAACTGCTTGCTGTTACCGTTGTAGTGGAGTTTCTAGACACTTTCCAAGATATATTTCGGACTATGTCTAAATTGTAGAGGTGGCGACAGATACTACTAAAATCTATTGGTCGATGCTAAAAAGTCAGATTCCTGCATTTGTTGGTGCTTCACTTTCCTTTCGTCTATATTTGTACCCGTTCTGAGTTAAATTTTTTAACCTTCCTTCTTGTGGCACTCACAACGTACCAAGTATGTCCCTTTGAATGTCTTCCTAATGAGAACTTTACTGAGTTATTAGTTCAAAAAATACTTTTTTGGGGGGAGGGTGATGACATTTTAGGAATCTAGCAATAGCTCCAGGACAATAAAAACTTTTTTTCGGAATGAAATTCATCTATTTTAAAATTACCAATCATTTTCTCCGGTGCTATAATGCACTTCATAGTTTTTTGAGTATATTGTCATCTAGATGTGAATCGATCCATTGATGTGCGATTTGAGCTATCTTTTCAGAATAACATAATCCTACCACCATCATTTGCTTAAAGCAACTTCGTATCTACGTGTTTCAACCACATTTGATGAATGTAAGCACACCAAATATGTCGGTTTCCTTGTTCTCAGAATGATTAATAAGTTGGGTTGCCAAGAGTTTGGATAAACAAAAATTAAATTTTAGTGCAAGTACTTACGAAGCAGATTCCTTTGTCTCGTTCTCCTCCTGCGCAAACGTGTCTTCTGGTTACTGGAATACCCAAGATGGCGTATGTGAAGGCGCACATGGAGTTAGTGGGCACGTTTTCAACGGCTGTCTGTAAAATTTTAGCTGATTCTCGTCCTCCTGTTCAGTTAAAATAAGCATATTATAAACAAATTCTTCATGACATGAGAATTATAAATTACATAATATATTGGTTCATAAAAATCCTATAACATAAAGAAGAAAGAGGTGATGTTTTTTAAATTCAACAGTTTCTCAGCATTAGATTTATTTACGCATTCAAACTGGATTCTCACTAACATTTTAGGAAAAAAAGCTAACATTTACAAAACTTTTGAAATGGCAGAATATTCTCGAGAAGTTGCATTTCTGGCAAATATTTTGATATTTTACCTTGATAGCAGTTCAATTAACTTCAAAAAGATAAGGCTTCTTTCATTCAATCAGGTAATTGGCTATTTAATACCAGTCAGCCCATAGAAATTCATGTCTCCTTCCCTCCAGTTGCAGATTTTTATTTTTCTGAAGTCAGAAACGCAGATTTGAAAAAATTCAAAACGATATTTTGCCAGGTAAATTGGCATTAGATTAGTCCAAACATCTATTTCAAATGATTACACTATATTCGAAAGATTCGCAGACAGAAATATATTTAAAAACAAAAACTTTGTGATTTAAAAATACTCTGCGGACCTCCTCAAGGAATGTGCAACGGGCGGAGCAGTGTCACACTATTTCTGCTACCGGGCTTTCCAAATAAAATCGTGTAAAAAGAGCCATGCAAAGTCTTACCAGTACTTATTAAAATTATACTCATCATGATGTTTCTCTATTGATTTTTACTTTCATTTGAAGAAATAAAACAACTTAAAGATATTCTAACTACATTGGGCTTAAATTAATTGTTTTCAGTTATCATAACTATTACTAATTGAACAGCTAAGACAATAAACTCTCACTTAATATTGAAAACAGAAAAAATTGTTCTTCAATCAAAGGAATATCGACAACATTATCGCACATCAAGAACGAAAGGCGCACACATTTTTATTAGTTTCTGGTAATTTCTGTACCTCAGAACCAGAACGATGTAAGTTCAAAAATGGCGATTTTCACTTTTTTGCTGTATTGTATGTAAAATCTTATTCCGCATCGACCCACAAGAACATTATTCTAGAAAAGAAATTCCTTCACAATTATTTAGCAGCGTTAAAAGAGCGCAAGTCCCATCCTTTGCATGCATCCGACAATCGCTTTCGCCCTCTACTGAAAAGTGACGAAAGTTGACTTACGTTAGCCCGATTCTGGGGTACAGATTTAAGTGTAATCCAATTTACAAAGTGCCCCTTTGATTCTCTATGTGAGACATGTGCCCACACGCGCATATACATACATAAAATAGTGCATACTTAATGCACATTTCGAAGCTCACTTACCCTTTTCCGAGACTCCCCATCCGATGACTTGGGCCTGCATGTCTTCGTACATGGAGTTCTTGGTGGGCAAGCAGATGGTTTGGATGTTCTCGTTGAGGGTCACTGCATCCCTGATCCTCATGAGGGCGATGTCGTACTCAGTGCCGCTGCCGTATTCCGGGTGGGCGATGATCTCGTCGAACATGATCTCCGTGTCAGGGCCATCGCGGTGGATTGTTCCGACGTAGGCGTTGTAGTGCTTTGGATCTTCTGGTTCGCGCCCACTACGAATGACGAGAAGAAAATCATTGCATATCTAATATTATTATTATTATTTTGAAATAAAAAAATATGTTTCTAATCGAGTTCAAACTTCTGATGAATTTGTTTTACTTACAAGACAACACAGTGAGCTGCAGTCATCAAAACTTTTGGAGTCACCAAAAATGAGCTGCAAACGAAGCGTCCTTGGTAGTGAAGTGCGACCTGTTATAAAAGTGAAGATTTTGTAATTAGCTTAGCAATGTTACCTTAACAAAAAATATTCATATTTTAAGACGTCTCACAAACACGTGAGATGCTTAGTACCTACAGAGTTTGTTTAAGTAAAAACTTTCAGTACTATGCATGAAAAGAAGAATAAATCACTGTTACTCATCTTTATAGTGGTTAATGATGCTTCTGCTATTTGTCGATGACAAAATTTAGTTATAAAAAATTCTTAAAAAATATTTCCTATACATTTTTTGACTTTCATAGAAAATGAGCATTTTCTTCAAGTGATTCTTCTTCCTAGTTAGTCTGTTTTTCTCAAAGCACTTAAAACAAAGGTTATTTATGCGCATTTTTAAGCATTAAAGGTATTTAAGAAGGCATTTTGAAGAAAGATAAAATATTTTTACTGAGGCTCACTAATTTTAAAATTGCAGTAAAAGCAAAAAAAGAAAAAAAAACATTCTGGGAAATATAATTGCAAAATCTATTTTGGAAGACTACTCTCTATTTTTTTTCTAAACTTCTATGAAACAATAAAATACAACAAAATTCGCAACAAAAAAGTAAAAACATAACTCCATTCTTTCGGGTCTAAGAGATATAAACGTTTCAATAATGTGATCTGTAAACTATCAAAATTCTAGACTTATCGGACTTAAATATACGTGTGCTTAACAGTGCCGTTATGTAAACCATCAGCATTTTCTAAATAACTTGAAAAAAAATTAAACAAATCAAAAGTACAACTTATTTAACGAAATCTGGACTTAACTCTAAAATAAAGATGTCTTATTTAGAAATTCTTCATAAGAGTATTTCTTACCATCCATGGAAACTCTCCATCTAAAGCATCTCTTCCTCCTATGACTCTAGGTGACAACTCTTCATCTGGATCTGTAATTAAAATGTTGTTAAATAATGCTTTCGTATCAAAACAAGATTCAAGAAAAAATATATGTTAGATTTAAAGTAAAGTTTTAATGTTAATAGTTTTTGGCAATTGCTATTACTATTTGTTCTCACTCAACCGTAGCTGGCGCCGCTTCTTTTTAAAAGTAAAAAATCTGCGGTGTTTACACCACACTCAAGGGCGTAGCTAGGGGGGTGCAGGTGGGTGCAGCTGCACCCCCCTAGATCAGAGCCAATGGGAGGTCACTGTGACCTCCGATTTTATTTATATTTTTGACTAACGATTTTGTCCCCTTTCATGCTTTTCATATAATTCAACCGCGACGAGAAGGCCGGTGTCAATCAAATGAGAAAACGAGTCCATTCCTTAAAATAGGTAGAATTTCTACCCATTCAAATTCTCCATCAATTATGAATCCCATTTCTCAATTTTCATCTGCGTATCACCACTTCCTAAAAATGGACAATCCTGAAAAAAGGAGGAGTCATAGGCCATCTCTGCGAAGTTGAATTATATTCAGTATTGTTTTGAAATAAGCTTTATTGATTAATTTTAACTTCTTTGGTAACTGACGATTTTGCCGAATTTATTTGTGTATTTATAAATTTTGGATGTTCATTTGCTTTTTATTTGTGTATATAGTTTATTTTAAGTACTTTAATTCATAAAACATTTAAAGTAAACCGTATCATTTCATTCTAAATAAGGTTGATGTTTTTCTTTTTTGCCCATTTCTTTGTTTACGTGAAACACAGGTTTTAAAAACATATCACTCACATTTTTATCTAATTTTCTGTATTACGTTTTTCATTGTGGTAAAATCATTTTAGAAAAAACTACTGTTTTGTTCCTTTAGAAATATTTTATACCATCCATTGGTTTAAGTGTGATGCATGACTGAATAAAGTATAGTTTCTTTGAGTTCATAATTTCTTCCTTTTTTTGTGCAAATAGAATTTCAAGCACTTTTTTCTCTTTCTTTCTTGCTTTTTTCATTCTATTTTTATTGAAAAATTTGAATTTTATGCTAATTTTTGGGAACTTTATATAAACTGTGTTATTATATCTAGTATTGATTACTTTTCAGAAAATGATTGTAAGCTTACCCGTTTTTGAGAGGAAAATTTTTAATTTACCGAATGAAACTCAATTTTACTGAATGATTAAAAAATAAACAAATAAAATACAAGAATGCATACTTATCTATGTCTACCAAAAGAGACGTGAGGCATCACGAAAATAAATAAATTAATTAAAAAAAAATAAATAAAATAAAGAAGTTCAGCTTTGCAATACTGTCACACTGGAGGTCACAGTGACCTCCTATTGGGGTGCTACTGCTTGCACCCCCCTAACGTGAGTCCTGGCTACGCCCTTGACCACACTACTTTCCTTTCACGTTTAAATTTTATAATAGATGCTTAAAGAGTTAAAATAGTTCCTTAGAGTGAGCAAATTAACAATTCACAGATTTATACCCCTATTCTGTCGCGAATTCAATGGAAAAATATGTATTACAATGATTTATCATCTAAATATCGCCGAGCTTAACGTCATTCAAAGGATTATTCGCAAAATATCGTCAATAGCGACAAATTTAACCCAAATTCTAAAACAAAAAAAATCGCTATCACAATACTTCCTTTACTACCTAAAAGGAAGTAAAAAGGAAGTGCGATAAATATCGTGACAAAAATTTGCGAGAGATTCCGTACAAAGAGATCTGATGCAAAATCCCGTGCATACAATAATCCATGGTGAAATAAATCTAGTTAAGCCTTTTTATGTGTTCGTAGCTGCTCACTTGGTTTTGTGTCCAGAGCTCTTATGCTCAAGTTAGCTGAATTTGTTTTTGGAACTGAAGGAAAGGAAAAAAATGTGAGTTTGAGTTGAAAATAAAATGATGCCCCTTTTGACATTTTTTTAGATTGAGGATGTAATCCATATGTGAGTAGGGTCCCTCCCCCCTTTAGTAACGTGTGATTGCGGAAATATAATTTAAATTCAAAATGTCAAAATTGTTTTTTTTTTTTTTTTGTATTTTCTCTCAATGAAAATTGCATTATAATTTGTACGTAAAAGGAAAAAATGGTTGGAATAAAAGAAACAATTTATACATTTTGAAGACAAACTTTCTTCCAACTTCAACACAAATATCTACCATTCTTCTTGTAAATAATAAAATCGAGTTCTACGCATTTTTTTTCTTTCTCAAATTTTGAATAATATTCCGCTTTTTTTTTTTGCATCAGAAGTTGTCTTACTAGGAGTAGTTTTCTTAGTAATTTACGTATTTATTATTTATTTTTTTCGAACAAGTTATTTTTACTAGTAAATAATTATTGCAAAAATTTTAAAGAAATTATACTGAATTAGAGGTAAACGAGCGAATAAAAGTCACTTTTTAAAAGCTGTTCCTATCAGTGGAAAAATTACTTTTGACTTTTTTTTTAACTTGCGCCCAAAATCTGTAAACCCTAATATTCACGATATATCACTTGGGTTTCAAGACAACCTGCAGAGAAAAATGTATGTGGTGATAAGGTTCCTACTGTGCATAAGAGAATATATCAATGTATCAGGACATTGCAGGCTATATTTAAAGAATGAGATGATCTAAAAAAAGTTTTTCAGTTTGGCAGATTTCATGGGATTTTTTTTTTTTTTTTTCAAAAATATAAAATGACATTCACAGAAATCAGAAATTTTGAAAATTTAATACGAAAGTGCTGAAAAGTTTTCGTGACAATTGAATAAAATCTAATCATGAAATTCATGTTTGAGCTTTATATTGCGTTTTTAACTGGCTATTAAATTTTGTATACTTTTCCAATGCTTGAAAATTTGTCTTTTTTATAGTATAAATTCTACATTTCTTCATATTAATAGTTTTATGAATAACTTATAAGCTCAAGTTTTATCGCTAATACTAGATAATTTTCTGTACGTAGCATTTTCACATTTTAATGTTACGTAAAAATACAAATTTATTAGTTTTCCTGACAATTGAATAAAATCTAATCATGAAATTCATGTTTGAGCTTTATATTGCGCTTTTAACTGGCTTTAAATTTTGTATACTTTTCCAATGCTTGAAAATTTGTCTTTTTTATAGTATAAATTCTACATTTCTTCATATTAATAGTTTTATGAATAACTTATAAGCTCAAGTTTTATCGCTAACACTAGATAATTTTCTGTACGTCGAATTTGCAAATTTTAATGTTACGTAAAAATACAAATTTATTAGTCAATAATTCTGTAGCCTTAGTATTAATCATATTAAATCTTCGAAAAAAAGAAAGAAAGAGAGAGAGAGAACATAAGAAAAAAACTCCAACCCTAAAATAGCTAATTAGCTAAAAACTGGCAATAATTTTATAATACCTTGAAGCATTTTATACATGAGGAATTTTAAAGAATAATAAAATTTCTTCATTCGAGTCAATTGAAGATTAAATAATTTGTAATGACACAATGATTTCTAGAGGCACATTATCCATTTCTGAACTTGAAACTAACATAAGGATACAAATCTGTGTTAAATACTTACCTGTCAGCATACGATCCAGAGCAACGATGTCCTGAAAAATAAATGTAAAAATTATGTATTTATATACATCCTTAACAGCTATAAAAAATATGTAAACATTGCACTCTTTGAACCAGTTCCTCTAGTTTTTAAATCTCAATTTTACTCATTATCTAATGCATTTTCTCAAATAAAAATAAATAAGAACATAAAAGATTCTAAAATTTGTCAGGCGTATTTTCAAAAAACATTTTGTTATTTTTTAAAATACTAAACCTTGAATATTTTAAATCTTAAAGATTAAAACAGCGCCTATTTAATCTTTCCCTTCCATCCTTCATATCACTCTTTAAAAGTTAGGTTCTTTTAAATTGAATTGATCATTATTATGGTTTTCATTGTATTCGCGTACACATTTCACTCCTTTGAAAAATGCCAAAGCTTTTTCAAGCCTGTACCTCTGGGTCAATTCATATTTTCTACATAGCTTTAATCATATGCAGTTAGTTTTTTTATTTTAAAAGCAAATAATCAAAATTTAGCATTTTAGAATTTTAATTGAGTTTGGAATATTTTCTCTACTGTCTCTAAAACTAAAAGAAAAAGTAATCTTAACCGAGCACGAGATTTCCATAACAATTCTAGAAAGCAATAAGAAATTCTAAATCGTGCACGTTAAGATAATAGTCAAGAAACTATGCTACCAGTGAATAATTTAATTTACTGCGTTATTACCGATGTGCATTAAAATCATTTTGAGAAAGTTCACACTCTGGGAACGCTCGTAAAAATCTAACTTATGAAAAAAAAGCTTAATTATCCGATATTTTGCCGTTCTGCACCACCAGAAACGGGTGAAGGTATGAAGTACATCTTGCGTGTACTAGTAACGAGCATGGATCGGTTGCGTTAAAGGATAAGATTCTCAAAATTAGGCTCACTTTAAAGTATCACGAAAAATAAAGTAGCTCACAAAAATTTCATAAAAACTAACAATTATAAGTGTGATAAGTGACATTTAGTTGCATACCAGACTCAAATCTTCGTGTAACTTAAGTTAATTACTTTTTTAAATTATTACTTTTTAATGAAATGTGTGGGCTCTCAAGTGCGGTATAAAATGAACGCTTTCTCGTGGAATGATCTATAAAGGCGTTGGAAAGTTATTTCGAAGTAAAACATCTAAATAGAACGTAAGAGTTTTTTTAATACATTTTTTTAAACTTAAAAATAGGGGTGGGGATCAGGGGCAAAGTTAGGGGTTAGCATGAGCGCCTCTTGCTACAGGCGCAGCAGACTGAAGGTCAGCATTTTGACAGATTAAAATTTTTTTAAAAAGTTAAGGATTTTTCTGTTTTGATTTATAAATAGCAAAATATTAAAGAGAAAAAAAACTCGTTAGAATAAGAGCTAAAAGGGAAAATTAAACATCAAGTAAGAAGGAAATTTGGACATTATTAAAAACATCTTATAAAAGTAAAAAAAAAAATGTATCAAACTTGCAATATTGTCTTTAAATTTGCCGCAAATCAAAATTTTGATGAATAAAGTATTGCTTTGGGAAATCACAGTGCCCCCCCCCCCCCATGACCTCCCATCAAGGCGACAATGCGGGGAAGGGTGGGGGGCAATTGTTTAAGCCCGCCACGGGCGCTGGACTTTCTAGATATACTACGAGTGGGGACATACTTTCCACACAGAAAAAGATTGAGTCTTGTAAGCTGTTTAGTAATTGTTAAACTTTGATATGCATGTGATATCAGCAATTTGTTTCCGATGAAGCGTGTATTACGGATATGTGACAACACCCTGTTTAAAATATTTCAAAAAACTTTTCTAATCAATGTTTTAGAACTACTGTTGAAGATTAACAATAAACTTTTAAGCACATATGTGCAGCTACCTAAACTTAACGTCAGTGCTTACCGTTAAGGTTCATGCAACTATCCATGTTTAAGAAAAATGTCAACAACCAAACTTAAAATGAATTGTGATTCAGAAAATATTTGTCAACTGAGGAAAATCGATAATCGTTCAACTTATGAATGCACGTATTCATGTAAAATCCTATCATTTGCACTTAAATAACTTGAAACATTGCAAAAAGAAAAAAAAAATCTTATCTATTAAACTTTTTATCGCATTGTTTTGAAAATTAGAAGAATATAACTGCACGCTTGAAATTTAGGGAAGAGGAGGAGATGTTTTAGGAATCAGCTTTAAAAAGAAAAGGAGAAAGTTGAATAAAAAATTCAAGACATTTTTAGGCTAATATATTTATTTATTTATTACTATTATTTTATTTATCTATTTATTTATTTATTTTGAGCTCAAGGGTAATGCATCATACAAGTAATTGTTCAGTACTTACATTGATGCTTTTGCATTGAACGGCCACCGCTAGCGCTATCCAAACCACTGTTACTGCTGCGAAGGCCATTGTAGACTAGATACTGCTCCGTGCCATGCGGCTCTATTTATACCTGAGCCGTAGGGGTAGCCCGCTGATAATAAAGCAATACACTTCGTATGAATTATTTGAATTAAATGGTCATTGACATTAGCTTTAGTACAATAAGACGTTATTATTCAGATGAAGTGACGTTCGTATATGGGTACCTCTATGTATGTTTCGTGTTTTGAAGGCGATGAAAACTCTTAATTAATTGCCGATAAGAAATATTTCTGAGAAATTTGCGAAAGAATTGCAAAACGAAACTGACTTCACGTGGGTTATTATTTTGTTGTCTATGCTCTTGTTTTGATAGGTTCCGGGTTGCTGGTATGCATAGATATAATAAGCGAAAAAAAAAGACCTTATGAGTTTTCATAAGTCAGTAACAGAGTAGAGGATGTAAATTTTTAATAGAATACATTAACTACTCTTAATCAAAAAATGTATTAATTAAATTTGCACACTAACATAAATAAATTTAAAAATGGAAGCTTTTTGTTTAAAATATCTTACAATTTCATTATTATTATTGTTAGTATTTTTTTTTTAAAGAAGCACGAGATATTAACTATCCTTTGGTTATGTGTTTCACATAAAGGGACCATACGTCCCATTTTGAACGGGACAGTCCCCTTTTCAGAAAGGTTGTCCCGTTATCCACGAAAAAAGCCTCGGGACTCCCGTTTTCTGAAATAGAGTAACATAGAAGAGATAACTAACATACACTAACGATTTTATTCAAAAGTAGTAGACTTGATAGCTAACAATAAAATGAATCATTGGAATGAACCCTAAAGATTACAATGCTAGTTGGTACTGAAAAAAATCTGCTCCCATTAGTTTTTACATTAAGTATTGATTATGTATGAGTTAGATTTCAACTATTCGGCAATTGTAAAATGAACTAAAATAAACTATTTTATTAAACATCAAAATATCTAATTCGATAAAAAAGAAACTACGCATGATTAGATACAGTTAGATATAAAAAATAAATAAAACTTTATATTGAAATAGTTAAATTAGCCATAGTTAGAAAAATTATACATAGTTAGATATAATTCGCAGTAACATATTTAAGTTCTCCAAACAAAACGTTTTTTTTTTTTTTTTTCATTGAAGAAAATAAAAACTACAGTTCATGGTCTTCAAAATATTATCGTGTTTTGCTCCATATTTTAAAATGAAATGCACCTTTTTTTTTCCTTAGTACGCGGAATTTAACTCCTAAAAGAAAACAAATAGTAATGCAACATATTTTTTGTCATGTCAGTGTTATATTTTCTTAAATTTATGTTACGTGCTCTACTTTTATATTTGTTTAAACTCTTTTGTGCTTCACGGCAGTATAACATGGAAGCTTTATCTTATAAGGTCAATTTTTCTTCTGAATTGTGTCTTGCAGTTATCTACGAAAACCTTGAATAAAAAAATGTGTTTGCTCATTTTAGTAATTGAGAAAATGATTATAAAAAAACTTTTCTTAAAACGTTTTTTCTTAAACGTCTTAAAACGTAAAGGATTTTAGTTTTTATTTTCGCTTCTTACATAACTATTGCAATGGTAGGAAGGAAAAACTTAACTTTGAACTAACTAAACTAACTCTGAACTGACTAAACTAAACTCTGAAAACAAGTAGTAAAGCAGCATTACTTATCCAATTAAATCTACTTTTGCGAATCAAATGAATGTCTAATGGTTATTTAAGCAGATTAAAACTTTTTTCTTAAAAAATATAAAGATTTAAATTTTATTAATGAATTAAATTTAAAAAGATGTTCGCATGTTCTTATTTTTTAAAAAAAGATTTTAATAAAAATCAGACTAAAAAATAAATTACTAAATGTATTTAAATTTCTCCTTAACAGATATGAATGATTCAATAAAAACTAATATACTATTGACAGGACAGCGCATTTTAATTTGTCATTCCCATAGAACGAAAAGGGCCGAGACAAGAAAAATACGTAGTTAAACTTCCATAACTCGAACGTATGTAATCGATTTTGCAATAGCACGTGGTAATTTTAGGTAATTCAGGTGAGACCATTAACATTAGCATCGAATATTTTTTCCAATGCTCAAAGTTTAACAAGCCAATTTTATTGATAATCCGAATAAATTTTCGTCTCCTGAGAATCAAGTATCTTTTTCAGTAAATTTTCTTTCTTTTTAATTTAATTTCTTTGCTTATTTTCTTTTTTCTTTTTCTTTTTTCCTCCTTTTAATCAACATTTTGGTCATTTTAAAATGCCACTACAGAAGCAGAGAGAAAGTAATAATTGTAAATAAAATTTGGCAGTAAATTTCAATGTTAAAAAAAAATTATAATATTCGTAGACAAACTTAGCAACCAAAAGTTACTCAAAATTTATAATCCATTAATCTCAGCCTAGCAGCTACCTAGAAACATTGATCATTGAAATACAAAATGATCTTGATATGAATGTTCTATATGCAATTTTTTTGAAAATGTTTTTCAGAAAAAAAAAACACTTAGAACCTACTTCTGAAAAGCTATGCTTTTGATAAGAAAATGATAGAAAGAAAATCCTAACAGTAAATAAACTGAATACAGCAGAAACCATTCGTTCATTTATCCATACTCAATCAACAGTAACAGAAGGGAGCTTTAAGTGCTTTTACCGTATTAGAAAATTTTCTGGGTAGAAAAAGTAGTTTTAATTTCTTTCAAAGACCTGCAGTTAATTAATTGCTTATAATTATTATTTTCATAAAATTATCACACGAAATTAAAATATAACTTAAAAATGTTCTATGAAAAAGCAAAGAAGAAGCTTTTTTTAATCCGTGTTTCTTTCTGTTTTTATTTCTTTATTATTTTTTATATAAGAAATACTTGTATGTTAAATATTATCTTTAAAATTTATTCAGTTTCTGATTCGTTTAATCTTCAACAACTTAGTGTTTTTTTTTTTTTTTTTACTTTCGATGACGCTCTAAACATCGTTATCGAAATTTCGCGTAAAATGAAAGTTTACAGATACATATAAACGTTGTTAAAAACTATATAAATTGACAGATGACAGTAAAAAGCATTTCAGCTGATTTAAAAATTAGCAGAGCTTTTAAACGCTTTTGGGGGGGGGGGGAGTTGAAATTAAAAAAATGCATCAAGCCAGTTAATGAGCTCTTGCAACAAGTGGACCAGCATAGCATTTTCTTTTAGGAAGTAGCTACTATCAATTCAGATTTAAAAAAAAAAATTCCAAAGCCTTATTTGGAAAAACATTATTACAAACTCAGTTAGTGGTTGATTATACCACTGGTCAGTATTCTCATCAAAAGCCAGTTAGTTGAACCAAGATGAGATCCAGATGAGAGGTTATCGGGGTCATGATCCATGACTCCTCCTTAACCCTTGGACTTAGAAAACCCGCTTATATTAATTTAGTATTATAAATCCTAAATGGCTGGAATCATGCTCGTACTTGAAAGTACCACTCCTTGTACTTTGCTGAGAGGTCGACAGATGGTACCTGCGATGGAAACAATTTTCTTAGGGACTCTAAGGTGTAGGGGGCCTTAGACCCTACTGATTGTCATTTTTTTTAATTCGTTATCTATGTTGTTTGATGTATTTTCAACTAAAACAACCAAAAATAAATGTAAAAATTCATTGTTAAATTAATTTGGGACATAGAGAGTCAAGCCACTAAATATAGCCCACATTTTCACTTTGTGGACATATATTTCAAAAAATTTCCCCCGCCCCCCTAGACATCCTTTTTGTGTACAAAAATATTGCCAACCCCCCTCGCTCCCCCCCCCCCCCTTCTTTCCGATAAAGACAACTTTCCTCATCCAAAACCAGACGCCATATCCGCTCTTTGATTAAATGGAAAATGTGTTCTCATATGATAGAAAAATTTAATACTCGCTTTAGAATTCAACCAAACGTTTATTAACCGTCATCTTAATACAATCCGTCAATCATACATTGATAACAGACTCTTCTTTCAGCTAGGCCACGCAAACGTCGCTTGCTGTCTGCGTGATGAAGTCATTGTAGGAACTAACTCGGGTGAACACTGCCGGGCCCAGCGTCTTTCCGCAGCCGATAATTGCATTTCCGTAAGACACGATGCCGATCTCGATGGGGGTGTCATCTCGGACGTGGACGAGGGGTCCTCCAGAATCGCCCTGAAATGGAAAGAAGCCAAGATATTACTTGGAACTGCGTTCCACACTGCAGAAAATGAACTGTTGTTTTTACAGTATAATACTGGCAGCAGAGGTTCCAGTTTAAAACTAAAATCTACAGTAATAAACTGTAAAACTAGCAATTTTACAGTTCATTACCATAATTTTACAGTTTATTACCTCAAAATTAGCTGTATTATACTGTGAAACCAACGGTATAATACTGGCAGCAGAGGTTCCAGTTTAAAACTGTAAAATGCACAGTAATAAACTGCAAAATTAGCAATTTTACAGTTTATTACCGTAAAGCAGCAATTTTACAGTTTAGCAGTGTAAAATTGTTTTACAGTTTATTTCTGTAAAATTACTATGAAATTAGTTGTATTATACTGTAAAAACAACATACATTTTTTAGTGTACGTTTCAAAAAAAAGGATACTTTTCCGTAATGGTTAGTCAAAAAACCTCGTTACCTTTATGGCTTACATTATGCAACGATATGTTTATGGCTTTTAGAAATCCAACAATGTTACAAAGATTTGTTCATTAGTAGGGAATAAAAATAAAACCTTACTCGCAGTTAGTCTGTGAGAGACAAAATCTTAACATCGAAAATAAAATATAAACCTTTAATAGCACCAGAGAACTTTAAATCATTTGTATAAAGACAATTAAAAATATTTTAAGCAAGTTTGTTAACAAGTAACATGTAGCTCTAGCACTTCTAAGCTCTGGACGATTTTATTTTCTTAGTTCCTTACTTGTTTAAAGAATAGTTTGATTTGCCCTACAGAAATGGCGATGAATGATTCAGAGTTAAAAAACGAAATGCGTTATGCCATAAAATTTTGCTACCGTTTGGGCAGCTCCAGAAATAGTTAGGTTAATGCAAGATGCTCACTATGTTTTGGTGAGTCTACGATTGGAGAGTCTACGAGGACTAGAAGCCAGTTCTGCAGACAAACGGCCTTTCTTGAGATCGCCATAGCATATAAAATCGGAGATGCACCCAAACATTTGTCTTTGTAAGCTTCTTTCATTAACTTTCTTGAGCTGCCAAAACGGAAGCGAAATTTTGTGACACAAAGAATTTCATTTTTTAAATCTGAATCACTCATTTCCATTTCTGTAGGGCAAATAAAACTGTTCTTTAAACAAGCATGGAACTAGGGAAATAAAATCATCTGCTTCGTTTAGAATTTTGCAAAACGTAGTTAACTTGAGAACCTAACCAAAGCAAGAAACAACATTTACAAACAACTGAGAAGTTCTCATGTTAATTGCTGGACAAGAGGGGGCGATATACTAGTCCAACAAGATGGTAATGTAAAGGTTTTGAGAAAATTGTCTGAAATGCAATATTTTGTTAACTTAATTGCAGCTGATAAAAATGCTCAATAACTGTTGTTTCTTTAAACGCCTTTCTATGGACTTCTGTATTTCTATTGGTGATTGCTGGTTGACTTGCTTTTCTTATTGATGATTTACTCTGTACGTTGCTGCTGGTTCTTGCATTTTTTCTATTTTTTTATTACTTGGTGATGTGGTCGTTACTTGTCCATTACTGATACTCTTTATGCTGTTGTTGCTTTCTTATATTTTTCCTTGACCTTATTTCTACCCGTATTGTAAATTGTGCTTTTATTATGAGCTCTGCGTATTTTACAATTGAAAGTTTGAACACTCAAGTCGTAAATCCCAATACTAATACACAAAATGAGAATAAATATTGCACTATTCTGCATATTAATGTAAGAAGTATTGCATCTAAAGTTGATGAATTAAACAGTTTAATTAATAATATTGAAGATATCTTACTGATTGGAATAACTGAGACATGGGGAATTTTGGATGGATTTACCTATTTTCCTGGATTTAATTGTCACTATATCAATAGAATTAATAAAATTGGTGGTGGAGTAGCTCTTTTTGTAAAGCATGATTTTAAAAATGTTCATTCCTGTACTAAATTTACTTTTATAACTGATTTTTGTGAGATTGTCTCAGTTGAATCTGATAATGTTGTATTTTCAACTATATATAAACCACCTAAAGGTGACTTTACTGCCTTTTTTTCTGTTCTTGATTCACTATGTGATTACTCTAAAGTTGTTAAAAAGCAAATTTGCTTATTTGGAGACTTTAATATTGATTTCTTAGATAAAAATGACCACGTTAATATGATTCAAGACTTATTCAGATCTCATGGCTGCACCAACTTCATTGATAAGCCTACACGCGTAACTCATAACACCTCCACTTTAATTGATATTATCGCTACAAACTTGTATGAGAATTTGTATGATTTTAACCATGAAAATTTGAGCAATATTGATGTTATAAGATATAATAATCCTGGTTCAGCTTACGTGAACAATGAAGCTTTTGCTGGTATAATTATTTCTGATATTTCTGACCATTTTCCTGTTTTTGTTAAACTTAATGAGAAATTAATTTTTAACGATCATAAAACATTTAATGAACGTAATGGCTGTACTTATCCTATGACCAGGCTTTATAATCAACATTCCTTGAAAATTTCAGAATTTACATATCTACTATAAATTGGATGGATATCTTAATTTTTAGTAATATTGAAGATAATTACAATGCCTTTTTGAAAACTTTTTCCGATTTTTACAATATTTTTTTCCCTTATACTGCCTTCAAAAAGAAGAACAAAATGAGGAAGCGTTGGATGAATATTGACTTATTAAGAAAGATTAAGTTTAGGAATAAACTCTATCAGAAATTTATTCACACTAGAAAACTTGAAGATTTAGTTATTTATAAGACTTATAGAAATGGGGTAAATAAGGAAATTAAGAGAGTTAAGAAACAATTTTATTGCAATCTATTTTCCGTGGATAAGTCAACTAAAACTATTTGGAATAATTTAAAGAAAATTGATGTCAATGTTAAAGGTGCTGTTCAATGCGATATTACTGGTTTAAGTGATTTAAAATATGATGATGTAACTGTTGTGAATGATGCTGATAAGGCAGAGATTTTTAATAATTACTTTTTGAATATAACTGATAATTTAATCAATACCAATGATATCAGTGCTTCTAATGAAAACTCATTCTATGGGTATTTAGAGAAATTTGGATCTGTTCCTTATTCTTTTTATTTAGGTGAAATTTCATCTGCTGAGCTTACTACGATAATAGATAATTTGAATATTTCTAAGGGAGCTGGGCATGATGGAATACACCCCAGAGTAATAAATTATATTAAAAATGAAATTTCGCCTGTACTTACAATGTTATTTAATTGTGTTTTTTCTGAGTTTATAATACCGAATAATTTGAAAGTCTGTAAGGTTATTCCTGTTTTCAAAAAAAAAGGTAACCCCAATGATGTTAAAAATTATAGACCTATTTCTATTGCTTGCATCTTTGCTAAAATTCTTGAGAAGTTAATTTATTCTAGGATTTGGAACTATTTTTGCACTAATAATTTACTTTTAAATAACCAATATGGTTTTACTAAAAATAAATCAACTGAAGTAGCTATAATTCGAGCAATTGATTACATTCAGAAAGAAATTGATGTCAAAAGAAATATTGTACTTGGTTTTTTTCTTGATCTTACTAAGGCTTTTGATGTTATTGACCATAATATATTACTACACAAATTAAAATTTTATGGTATAAGAGGTGGACCTTTTGATCTGCTTTGTAGTTATTTAAGTAATAGAAAACAGTATGTTTCCATAGGAAATTCATGCTCAAGAATGCTGTCAGTTAAGTATGGTGTTCCTCAGGGTTCAATATTGGGTCCACTGTTATTCATTATCTTTTTAAATGACATTTTCTTATTATCTAAAGATTCTTTAATTTTGTCTTATGCTGATGACACATCTGTTTTTGTTGGTGAAAAGGATGTAGTTTCCTTGAAAACTAAAAGTCAGGTTTTATTAGAGAAAGTTATGTTATGGTTTAATGCCAATAAATTGTATGTTAACTACGACAAAACTAATTTCACTATCTTTCATTGGAAAAATAAGAAAATTGACAATTTTGAACTAAGGTTGATTGGAAAAACTTATCAACATGTAGAGAATATTAATTTTTTGGGGATTAATTTGCAAAATAATTTACGCTGGGATAATCACATTGATTTTGTTTCAAAAAAGATTTCTCGTAGTTTAGGTTTAATGAACTTTGTGTCAAATTTAGTTCCTGTAAATGTTTTGTTCATCCTATACTTTTCTATGATCTACTCAGTTATTAATTATGGTATACTTACCTGGGGTCAAACAACTAAAAATAATTTAAACAGAATTAATGTTTTAATAAATAGATTTCAAAGAATTGTTAATAGGACTAATAGATTTGGTAACATAAATAGAAGTTTTTTAATGAACGCTGAACAAATTTATAACTATAATGTTGGTCTTTTTATGTATGATTCAGTCCATAATGGGTTTAATTTGGAAATAGTGGAAATGCGAGAAATGGTTCATAATTACCATACTAAGCATCGTGATGATCTTTTACCAATTTTTGCAAAAACAAATTTATTATTCAATGGCATTAATTCCTATGGACCGAGATTCTGGAATTCTCTACCAAACAGCCTAAAATGCATAAACAGTAGAAATTTATTTAAAAAACGGTTAAAAAACATTATACTTAGCTCCACTTAAACTTAAACTAATTTGTTAACACTAACTTATCCTCAATGTCTTGCGTTAGCTCTGAATTTAAGTTTTT
This sequence comes from Uloborus plumipes, assembly GCA_038373865.1. NCBI lineage: Eukaryota > Metazoa > Arthropoda > Arachnida > Araneae > Uloboridae > Uloborus > Uloborus plumipes. The sequence goes on along the minus strand of JAXGGA010004131.1, from coordinate 58,833 downwards.
CTTTTCTTTGTTTATATTGTTTTTTTATATATATATATCTGTATATTTTTTTCTCTATTGTTTTTACTTTCTGTATATATGTTCTTATGAATTTAGATGAGTACTTTATTTCCCTATTCATTAATTTGCCCGAAATGTTGTCTTTTTTGAGTGATGGGAGCTCGTCAGGCTGTTTTTTTTACAGCCTTTACTCCCTTTACTTAATCAGGGCTTTTTGGTTTATGATGTATATACTTGACGTTTGTTTTTTTAATTTTGTTCTTTTTTTTTTCTGAATTTGTGTTCTATTTATTGTTGTATTCGTCTTATGTTATGTCTATTTTTTGCTTGTGGTTTGTATTGCCTTGATTGAAATAAATTGAAATTGAAATTGAAATAAATTGAAACTGTTTGAAAAAAATCCCCTGCACTTCGATTTTTTAGTTTCGTGGTGTTGCCACTACATAAAAATTACTCTTAGTTTTTATGGAATCCAATTTGTAATTAATAAATATTAACAGTATGAAAATGCATGAAATGTGTCGTAGAATAGTTCTTATCGTAGTTGCTAATCGCTCAGATATTTTAATGAGGCAAATAAATAAATAAAATAAAAAATAAATTACTTACATTGCAAACTCCAGTGAAGAGTCCAGTTGCGCACAGTTTCATGTCATTCAAAGGACCATAGATTGCTTGACATTGAGTGTTTGGAACGATACGCTGGTTTGCGAATTGCAGAATGTCAGGAATTTGTGTGGGCAAGACTAGAAAAGAGGGAACATTTTTAAACATAATAAAATATTCATATGCATTCCTGGATCAATAAATCTATGCTGCAGAGAAGGCCGCCAAAGGGGCCTAAGGACTAAAAGTTCTAAATTTCTTGCAAGTTAAACAGACACGCTGTATAGCCTCTAAAATGGCGAAACCAAAGCTATAAAGATATTTTATTTATTTTTTTTTTTACATAAATGCCTTATCTGCAACGACATCATCGATTAACCGTATGTAGGTTAGTTAATGATGCAGCGTGGTTATTAACCAAGGCCACGATTAACCCAATCAAGTGATTCACGCCACTTATAGTGAAAGCTATTTACGTTTGGGGTGCGAAATATGAGTATTTTCCGCTATGTTTCATTACCATGTAGATGTTTTTTTTTCTTTTCCCGTTAAATTACAAAACAAAATATACCACAGCTATAGCACTTTAGAAGCACGCTTATTATCTTTTTTTGGAAGAAATTCATCGATCAATAAATACCTGTTGGGACTTGAGATTGGTTATTAAATTTACAAGTGAAGGTATGTTCAAAAGTTGATGAAAGCTAAGGAATATATTCAAGCGTGAAATTTGTTTCACCCCCTTGATTATCATTACTGTTATTGCTATTACTATTATCATTATTATTATTATTATTATTATTATTATTATTATTATTATGTGGTATAATTTCATCAAAAGAAAGCTGTTAAGTGAGCTGTTAAAGGACTAGCTAGCGTTGAATTAACATTAGAGTTGGCTTCCCACGTACTAATATTTTACCCACTTGGTATACCAGCAAATGATTTAAATGATACACAGCGCTTCATCCTAAATTCTGAAGTGAAGTTAAAGGTTTTTTTTTTAATTGGAACTAAGAACAGCAGAACTCTATGCCTTATCATGAAAACTTATTTAAGAAAAATAAAACGTTATTCCTTTTCTTAAAACTAAATGGCACTTACTTCTGATTCTGTTAGTACGTCCCCATCCCATAGCGATGGCAGTTTGGTATTGCGCGTCCGATTCAGGAGCAGCAATGCAGATTGGCTTCAAGTTATCGCTTATCGGTATGGGCTCCGAGGCCCTGAAGATGGCCAAGTCGTTGTCGAAAGTGGTGCCATAGTCAGGGTGGGGTGTCAGCCCTGAGAAATTAATACGATAAACGGGAGAGCTCTTGTTTACATTACCAGCAATTCCGTAGTACGACGAGGCTTGTTGAACAACGCCATCGCTAAAAAAGACGAAATTTTAATATAAAATTTTTTTTTGTTTTTTTCGCGTGCACAATATGAGCGTTTAAGGCAAAATGCTTAAAACCTGTCAACCCAAAGAACAGTTCCTAAAGTTGACAACTTTAAATAAGACAAATATTTAAAGCATTATCCATTTTCTGAAATATTCTTAAATAATGATCTTTCGAAAGCTATCAGAAAAGCAGTTCCTAAATCTAGCATTTTTAAATAAAACAAAAATTTGAAGCATTACTTATATTCTAAATATTTGAAAATGAGTTTTTCTTCTAAAGCTATCACCAAAAACAAGTTATTAACTTGCACACTTTGCATTAAACAAATTAAACATTATCAATTTTCTAAAACGCTTGAGTTTTCTTTTTAAAGCTAAAGCATAAAAAGCAATTCCTAAAACTGACATCTTTAAATGAAACAAATATTTGAAACATTTAAAAAATTATAAAGTATTTAAAAATTAATTTTCTGCTAAAACTGCCGCCTAAAACCAGTTCCTGAAGTTGTCATCTTTAAATATAATACTATTTAAAACAATATCCAATTTTCCAAAATGTTTTAAAATGAGTTTTCTTTCTAAAACTATCAGCCAGAAAGTAGTTTATAAATCTAACCTCTTTAAACAAAACGAAGCATTACCCATTTTCTAAAATATTTAAAAACGAGTTTTCTTTCTAAAGAGCAATCATCCAAAAAGCTTTTTTTGAAGCTGACATTTTTCTGAAAAACCTCCAAATTAGTTTTTCTGTCTTAAAAAGAGATGCACTTAAAAACTCCGGGAATCTTTTAAAGTAAATAATATTGTAAAATAAAGTGCTTATATACAGTCCGGAGAGAAAAGTTTTTAGCAAATTATAAGGGGGAAAATTTTGCAGCTAAACAATAAAAAACGATTAAAAACAATTAAGTGTTAAAAAACAATTTGCATTAAATCCCCTTGAAACTGGTTTGTCTTAAAAATAAAAATAACGTTTTTTAGTTAAGAAAAGTGTGTTATTTCCAATGATGTAAAGAAAATTGAAATTCAAGATGACCCTTTTGAGATATTGCCCTTTGAAATTGAGACAAAATTGAGAAAAAAGAATTTGACTGGAATTTTAACTCGCATAATTCAGCAATTATTTGAGCTATCAAGATGCCACTTGCACACCTTTCGGACGAACTATCAGGCTACAAACGAGAAAAGAATTAGCTTCAGAAAGTCATTCTCTCAGCAGATACAAGTTGATAACGTATTGTCGAAATTTGCCAAAATACGATTTTTTACCAACTTTGGCAGCAAATTGCAAAAAATCTACAGTGCATGGAGCTTTTGTTACACAAATAGGCTATTCTACCCTAAACAGTGATCAGACTCACCAAATTTGAGCCTGAAAATCGTTTTAGGTCGCGAGCAATAAAAGCACAAACTTGACGATTTGGTCATTTTTTTCAAGACACGAAAGAGAGGCCTTTATAAAGTAATTTTTACTGGCTAACCATAAGGCTTATGGTGCTATAATTTGGTATGGTTTCATGCAAGTCTTATATGTATATCCAAAAAATTTTTCATAAAAATCGGAGGGGGTCGAGTGGGGATTTTCTCGAAATTTGGGACACTTGACACAGAATGACCCATAGAGAACGTACTTCGCTCTATATCTATGCTTTTTTTTTCTTTTTTAATTATTTAATACAAAAAATTAAATAGGTATAGTACTTTCTCAAAAATTTGCACTATGTACAGAAATGTTGGTACTATGTACACTTAATTCAAAGTACTTTAGGTTTTGCACATTGATACAATCCTGTTTGCAAATGTTTATTAAAATGATGTTAACATTAAGCAAGCGTCCTAAAAATTCAGTTAACATCAAGCATCATTAAAATTCAGTTAGCACAAACACGCACAGGATCATATATATATATATATAGTATTGAATAGGGTGACTTTTGGGTAGCTGATCTTGTAAATTCTAATTCTTTAACAGTCGTTAAAGGCGACTTAGTGCAAGATAAAATCTGTAACGTACAATATCAAAGGATTCAGATCAAATAAGATAAATCTTACTTACAATACAACACAATGTGCAGCAGTCAGGACATCTGTTGGTGAAATAACTGAAGCAGTGCAGATGAATTGGTCGTTGTAAAACAAGGCAACCTTTTAAAAAGAAAATTGTTTTATCTAAAAACTGGTGTTGCATAAGTACTTTTCTTTTCTCCCTTTACTCTACTTTTTACAGTATAATTTTTGGATTACATTGTGCTGCTGCTTGGCACGGAAGAAGTTATTAATTTTACTGTCATGTGTCATCCTTTAACTTAAAATCATTTGAGGAATTCATTTTAATACCGCTTCACTGAACTTTTTCTTAGATTGAGAAATAAGCAAACCAAGATCAAATTCGAACTAATAAAGTATGAAAATTAATTGGAACAGCTGGAAATATACTATTTCTATGAATATAAAAACTTGCCACTAGCGTATATTGCTCTTTGGTTAGAATATATATATACATATTATGTTTTTAACAGATCGGAGATTGAATTTTCAATATTGGACAAAGAGCTACTAGTTTCCCTATTACTAATGTATAGAGTTGTACAAATTTGTAAAAGAAAAATATTGATTGTGGTGCCCTGAATGGTAAATTTTCAATAATATTTGTAGATCTCATTCATGATACATGACTGAAATGGGATTAAAACTTTACTTACTGTCCACGGAAACATTCCCTGCGCTGCATCTCGTCCTCCAATTATTCTTTCACTTTCATCAAGCTCTGCAAAAAAACTTTATATTGATGTCCATCCATTACTATTTAGAAACTACAACACAAACCTTGATTACGACAGGAGTATCTTTGAAATTTTATTTGAGCGTCATACCGCAATCGCCTTACCCCTGAACTGGTGGGATGGTTTACTGAGTCATTCTCGCGACATTCTTAACTTGATAAAACAGGGGCTTCCTTTATAATGCATATACGAGCACACATAGAACACCTGTAAGGCATGCAAATAAAATTTGGATTACTTCTCGTTTCTATCATATATTCTTTTCCGTTATTTTTATTTGCATATCTTGCAGGTTTTTATTGAGATTCCTTAGTCACACAGCGTATTATATAGATGCGATAGCCCAGCTTCTAACACACTCTACTCAACCTGGTGCTATTAACGTTATTGACAACAAGAGTGGTTCCTACTACCCTATTGAAATCTTTCTTATGATGGGTATTTAAGACACTAAGTTCTTGCACTCCATTTGCCACGATTTAGTAAAACTGCATGAATTGATAATATATTACAGTCTGCCCACGCTTGCTATAGAATTTGAAAACGTCCAATCAGGTCGAGTCTATCGGAATAAGGGGGAAAGGATAAAAATTGGATAAGCATGTTTGACTTAAATAAAAAGTTAACACACACCTGCAAAAGCTGGCATCTCTAAAACTTAATAGATGCCTAAATTTCAGACTGTAAACCGGATGTCAGCTTTTTCATCTCAACCGCAGTCCGACAATGTTGTCCTGCAAACAAGTATTACCACACATTCTTGTTTTATGCGTTTAATATTGAAGTATTTGGTGTCAAATCAAATTTTTGGGATCCGCCCAACCTTCCTCAATAATAAATAATCTATTTCTTTTTCTTGAACAAAACAAGAAAGTGTAATATGTACGGTTTTAATTGTACGTTTTTGGTGTAAATAATTGAAATTACTTACCGTTCCCACGAGCTTGAGATGCCTAAAAGAAAGAAAAGGATTTTTTAACGATATTAATTTTCGAATTTTCGTATCTTGCATTAAAAAAAAATTATCAACATTTAGGAAAGCTCTTTAAATGGCAAGGAAATGAACAAATGTTAAAACTAACTACAAATTTCAAATGTTAAAACTAAGAAATGCTTATTACTAATTTTTATTAATTTTTAACGGTGTAACGTTGAAGGTCGATGTTATGCGAACTATCCTGAAACTGTTCAAGCACGTAATCACACTACTAATGAAGATACTGATATTCATGAAATAGGTTCTAAAAACAACTCAAATACACTCTTTAATTGGGTGGAAAAGATTTGCTACTGTAACGACGGGCCAAAGCATCCACTTGAATGAGATTACGTTTCACATGTAGTTGAAAAGTTTATTCTTTTTAATATAGAAATTAAACTTTGAAATATTAAAAAATTGTGCTTTTACAGCAAATTTAAAAAAGAACAACCGACTGCTCTACCTCAAAATGTAGGCAGCTATCATAAACTATAGTCATGTTTCCAATGAACAATTCAATGTTAAACGTGGAAGTATTTAAAAAAAGATGATATGATATAAGGTGTGAAGAAAAATTTGCCATCCTAAAGTACTTGAGATTTATTTGAGAGCATTGAACCAATTTATTGTGAAAAAGCAGTGGTCCGCATCAATAGACTTACCAGAACAGCAAACAGCAGAAACGCTGCCAACGAAGCTGAAACTATGTGATACATTTTAGCTGATTGCAAATGTAGCGTTAGTGGGTGTTCTACGAACTTTTATATATTTCTGACGGCCCTCCGTCTTTCACTCAATTTGCAGATTAACAGGTGTGCACAGCGAAAAAACATATGTAAAGAACAAAGCAATACTTGGAGTCAAGTGTCGAAACAAAGGGGTTGTCACAATTAGGGATGATCTTGAATGTTGCGCTTTATCTTTTTAAGGCAGTTTAATTAGGCTTTGAGATTTCTAGGGTTGTGTTATGTAATGAATTGGAAACTTCGATTTGTTGCATAACAGTAGGTGCTCGGTGTTATGTAATTAGGCAACATGTTGAGATTCCTTCATACAGTTGGGCATTCCGCGGAAAAACACATTTGTTCCTGCACGTGACAGGCCTATATTTCTTTTCAAAACGACTAATAGACAAAAAATTTCGTTTTTGTGAAAGAAATCCCACATACCGTAAACCGGGGTTACTTTGATACAGGGTTCGCATATTTTGTATTGTAGCACCCTCATTTTTCAAGATATTTCAACAATTTTTGAACGAAACGATAGCTTAACATCTCAGCTTGAAATTGCTGTTTGAAATTCTTCGATATATTGAATAGGGAGGGAGGGGGGTCATTTGTTTTTTGTATTAATGTTACCCCACCATCCGGGGTTACTTTGTAACAACGTGTTTTCTCCATCTAAAACGTCTGTTTCGGTGGTTTGTAACAAAGTAACCCCATCCAAAAGATAGCCTGAGTTTTTTTTAATAACAAAAATCAATTTTTCCATTATTTTTTTTTTGTTTAAAAAGCTGGATTTAAATGAAAAGTGGTTCCTACCACTCTAAGCATGCTAATCTAACAGGAATCAGGTTTGAATCAAATTGAAAAGAGAGAAATTCATAGAAAACTTCTTTTATTATAAAACATCAGTTGGAAAAAGCTTGAAATCACATCTAGCGTGTTTTTTAAATGTAAAACCACAATGTTTTTCTTAATTTCGACAATAAAAAATATCAAGGTAACTTCACTTGATTAGAATAAAATAAAACTTAAACTAGAAGTTGAAAAGAATAGATTCAAAAATTACAAACGCTCGAAAAAAAATTAAGAATAAGGCACAGAAATCACAAACTTTTTAAAATAAATGAGGCGCTTGAAATCTTTCTCATATCGTGAACATTATCCAAGGTGCACTCAACTCATAGCAGTCTTTGATTTATGGCTTCAAGTCAACTGAAAACAGTACTTTCTCTCCAGGTATGATCCTTGGGATTCGAATCCGGCAACAGATGCGGCTAGCATTAAACCACAGCTTATCCTCTTCTTGTGGCCACGTCCACCACTTTCCAGATTTTTTCATGCATGTTACTTCAAACTCTCCATCCTCCTCTTGTACAACTTTCCCCGGGTATTTCCGTCCACCGTAAACTACAGCTACATAGTCCCCTTCAATCAAGGGTTTCTCCATCAGAGTCGGCAGCAAACGGCTGTCTATGGGGAGTAGATCTTCTTCATCTGACATATCTGATTCGAAATTGAGAGGCTTTCATCGCTTCAGCAATGCAAGTCATCATGTCAATACGCGTGGCACTCGGATCATAGAGGCACGCTGGTCTTTTTTGCCTTAGTTCAATTTGGCCTTCCCTTCTTTGAGAACGCGGACGTCTTGGATCCTAAGATCATCGCTGATGCCTTCCAGCTTGATCTCTAATTTCCATGTCAACATAAGAGGTTAAACTTACTTTTCAGCAGCAGCTCTGATTGTTATCTGACGTTTGAGACATTTATCCACAGCTTCATACAATGTTTCAGCACTGTAGTTGCGGTAGGCACGTGCCCCAAGCTTACGAACGTATTGTCGTGGCATTTCAAGTCATTAAACTGCGAAAAAATACAAAAAACATGATGTTCTAAAGTAACCCCATGGCCATGTTCAGAATTCCCCATGTATCAAAGTTACCCCTTTAACTTGTGTTGTTTTATGTTTTAATTCATAGTAAATCGTAGAATTGAGTTATAGAAATAAAAAAAAGACAAAATCATCTTAAATAGTTGTGTGATCAGAAAATAACCCACCCAAATTCAACAGGTTGCTCAGTTGGTGGCACCAGAAGAGGTTACGACAACAAACTAAAAACAGCTGATATCACTGATAACACATAAATCAGTGTTGCGAAAAATATTTTTCTGTTTCAATCGATTGGCGATGTCAGCGCACTCTGATAAGTAATTCTTGAAACTTCGACACCACCAGGGTGTCGCTAGTTGTAAAAGTAAGCCCGCCAGAACGGTTCAAAAATAAAAAACAGGTTTTTATAAAGTTACCCCGTCAGTCTAAAGTAACCCCGGTTTACGGTATATGAGTGATTTCTGAGCAAAAAAAATTTTGCTTATTTCATTTTTTAAATTTAGGTTTTGAAAAAAGTTAAGTGTTGTTACTTCCAGAAGAAATTGTTTGATTTTCTGTGAAATGGCATGCTCTTTGTTTTTTTTCTGAAACTAAACGATAAAAAGTAATGAGCAGGAAATTGAGGTATGTGTAAAAAATTCAACACAAGATTTGGAGGAAATTTTGCCAGAATTGAGAAGTCAAAACCAACATCCAAATGTGTGTCTTGCGCGTGACAGTCATATTTCACTGACAAAATGACAATCAAAAGAAGAAACAAATAGAAAACTATTTCTTTACTTACAAATCACACTAGTAATGTACGCTCACTAGATGGACGAATTTTTAACTTTTTGTCATAAATAACTTGCGTACATTAATAAACTCTAAGGAAAACGCAGTCCAAGTCGCACTAAGCAAGGTGTTCCCTTTATTTTTTGCGTGCTATGTGGCAATCTTAAATATTGCTTGAGAGTAAAATTCTATTAAACGCAAATTGCACACTTTATAGTCTATATTTTTTAGCTTGATATATTGAGGTATAGATATAGGCTGATGAAGCGTTATAGAGGAAACACTTGTTTAGTGCAATTGCGAACAAAAATTTTCTCCATCATTAAACGAGAATATTTTCCCATACACGGTCATCGATTTTCAAGCCTATAAATCAATTCATAGTCCGTGGAGTTAGTGCAAACATATTTCACTTTCGGATACCAGTCTGAAATTTTATGTGGGGCTTAAATTCACATAGGAGGACAAAAAAACGCCGGGAGACACTTGATCGGAGGTCAAGGTCATTCCGTAATGACGTCAAAATGGCCGCTTTTACAGGTAAATACGTTCGTTTAACTGCTTAAAACTCCATCATAGATTGAAATATTGCAAAAACTCAACTATATCATCTGAAAGCTCTTGAAAAGAGCTATTTAGAAAGATTTAATTTTTCTTTCTGAGGTCAAGTTCTCACCTGTAATGACGTCATCAAAATGGCCGCTTTTACAGGTAAATACGTTTGTTTAACTCTCCCTAAAACTCCATCATAGATTCAAAGATTGCAAAACTCAAATATATCATCTGAAAGCTCTTTAAAAGAGCTATTTAAAAAGAGTTAATTTTTCTTTCTAAGGTCAAAGGCCCACCTGTGATGACGTCATCAAAATAGCCGCTTTTACAGGTAACTACGTTTGTTTAACTCCCCTTAAAACTCCATCATAGATTCAAATATTGCAAAACTCAAATATATCATCTAAAAGCCCTTTAAAAGAGCTTTTTTTAAAAAATTAATTTTTCTTTCTGAGGTCAAGGGCCCACCTGTAATGACGTCATCAAAATGGCCGCTTTTACAGGTAAATACGTTTGTTTAACTCCCCCTAAAACTCCATTATATATTTAAATATTTCAAAACTCAACTATATCATCTGAAAGCGCTTTAAAAGATCTATTTATAAAGATATAATTTTTCTTTCTGAGGTCAAGGGTTCACCTATTATGACGTCATCAAAATGGTCGCTTTTGCAGGTAAATACGTTCGTTTAACTGCTTAAAACTCCATCATAGATTCAAATATTGCAAAACTCAAATACCTCATCTGAAAACTCTTTAAAAGAGCTATTTAGAAAGATTTATTTTTTCTTTCTAAGGTCAAGGGCCCACCAGTGATGACGTCATCAAAATGGCCGCTTTTACAGGTAAATACGTTTGTTTAACTCCCCCTAAAACTCCATCATAGATTCAAATATTGCAAAACTCAAACATATCATCTGAAAGCTCTTTAAAAGAGCTATCTAGAAAAATTTAATTTTTCTTTCTAAGGTCAAGGGCCCACCTGTAATGACGTCATCAAAATGGCCGCTTTTACATGTAAATACGTTTGTTTAACTCCCCCTAAAACTCCATCATAGATTCAATTATTTCAAAACTCAAATATATCATCTGAAAGCTCTTTAAAAGAGCTATTTAGAAAGATTTAATTTTTCTTTCTGAGGTCAAGGTCCCACCTGTACTATGACGTCAGTACAGGTGGGACCTTGACCTCAGAAAGAAAAATTAAATCTTTCTAAATAGCTCTCTTAAAGAGCTTTCAGATGATATATTTGAGTTTTGCAATATTTTAATCTATGATGGAGTTTTAAGCAGTTAAACGAACGTATTTACTTGTAAAAGCGGCCATTTTGATGACGTCATCACAGGTGAGCCCTTGACCTCAGAAAGAAAAATTAAATCTTTATAAATAGATCTTTTAAAGCGCTTTCAGATGATATAGTTGAGTTTTGAAATATTTAAATCTATGATGGAGTTTTAGGGGGAGTTAAACAAACGTATTTACCTGTAAAAGCGGCCATTTTGATGACGTCATTACAGGTGGGACCTTGACCTCAGAAAGAAAAAGTAAGCATTTCTAAATAGCTCTTTTAAAGAGCTTTCACATGATACATTTGACTTTTGCAATATTTTAATCTATGCTGGAGTTTTAAGCAATTAAACGAACGTATTACCTGTAAAAGCGGCCATCTTGATGACGTCATAACGGGAGTTCATGACCCCTGATCAAGTGTCTCCCGGCGGTTTTTTGTTCTTATATATGTACCTAAGCTCTGTACCAAATTTCACACTGGTATCCGGAAGTGAAATATTTCAGCTGTTTTTGTCGCTAACTCCACAGACTATCAGGTGTATCCGTTTAACCAAGGCTTCCCTAGATAGCGTTTTATACAGGCTGTTTCATTTGATCAAAATCCTTCGGATAAAAACGGTGGTCTTTGTCCAGTGACATCTATCGAATTTTATGGTAACCATCATTTTATACAAATCAGATAATAAAAGACAAAATTAAAAGTTAATTTGTTGGCGACAATTTTACAATTTGGCATTCAATTCTATGTTAGGATATTTAAACGTTATTTAATAGCTTGTTTTATTTGTTGGTTTATTCTGCATTTTAACGGCTTATTTTAATTAGTTAGCGAATTATTTTTCATTTTAATTGACTCTAATTGTTAATCAACTGAAACGACACTGGCACCGCAGAGCGATAAATGGTGAAATCTATTCGCCAAGCGAGCCAATACTACCAACGGGTTGCCATAGCACTTTTTAAAATTCCATCCACAGCTCGCCATGATACAGTTGGTCGTCGCAATATTGTAGTTTTGTTTATTTTTTTCGTACTTGTATTGCTCTTTAGTACCAAGCTATTATATATGCTCATTTCGTTGTTACTAAAAAAATTAATATGTTATGTTGTCAATCGTCTTTCCGTTGTACACCATCGCTTCATTACGGTACATTTCATTCTGGGGCATCAAAATGAAAAAATGAAATGTCTCGACGAATAGATTCGCCATTTATCTCTCTGATGCGTCAACGCCATCAAAATGAACATCTGAACTTTTGCGTAGCAATTAAGATCGTGTGAGCAACAATAATGAAACAAAATAGTAAATTAGAACAATATTATTTCATTGCTAAATTTTTTATTTATCGTCGGTGAATTTAAGCGTATATTTTATTAATGCAGAGATGTCAAAATTGAACGCCATTGCTATATGTTGTTAATGCGAAGAAAGTAAACAGATACATGAATGTCGTATGACTGAATCATAAGTTGTGACCAACTTTACCTGAAAGGGGAATTTATTTCCCCTAAAAAGCAGTACTAAGGCCTTCGGCATCAATTCACTCTGTACTCCACTTCAGTTAACTATATCAATATTTTTTAACCCTAAAAGATAGGATAAACATCACTTTTTACAGCAGAAACAATATGCTAATAAATGTAAACAAACATTTGGGTGGTCCTTGTTCAGCGCTCTCTAGCGGGCAAATCTTTACCATTGATGTTCTGAGTAATGATACAGCCTGTATAAAACGCTATCTTAACAATACTTTTAAGTCTATATTTCGAACCAGGTTCTGGTAACAAAATATGTACATTTTTTGTCAAAAAAAATATCGTTTTTTGTGAAAGACATCGAATGCATTGTTTCAATTCGTCGAACACATTGATTCTGTAAATTTTAAAGAAAATAAATACTGTTTGTGAATTATTTTAAATTTAAACAGCTTTTTTTTAAATAGATGTTTTTTATGTCAAAATAGTATCAAAAAAAAGTTTAATGTAATTTGAAAAACAGCAAATCAAGCCGACTTGTCTGAAAATGAACTAATACTTGTGTTTACAAATACCTTTATGCAATAGATGTAGAGAAAATAACAACGTTACGAATGCACAAATGAGTAGGGATACTGCATACACGTGTTTCGGCGTTACAAGGAACGCCTTTTTCAATGCAAAAAAAGTTGTGAGCTTATGGATGCACAGACATTCAACAAATGTCGACTTTTGTCAAATGTCTGTGCATCCATAAGCTCACAACTTTTTTGCATTGAAAAAGGCGTTCCTTGTAACGCCGAAACACGTGTCTGCAGTATCCCTGTTCATTTGTGCATTCGTAACGTTGTTATTTTCTGTAATACTTGTGTGCTTAGACGAATCAAAAAACAATTTTGGGGAAATTCGAAATTTCAATTTGATACAAGGTTGCCCCTGTAACCCCACATGTACCGCAAGAACATTTATCGAAACTTAAAAAATATTTAGGTTACAGTAGAATTTTTCGTCACATAACTTCTTATTATTTTCCCTTTTGCTTTAAAACAATTGAAAAAAAATACTTCGTGTAATTTGAATAACCCGTGCCGACTTCAGTCAGCAAGTGCAAACCAGCACTAGACCAAATCGAGGAAACTTGAATCAAAATTCTCTATTTCAAGTTGGTAAAACGCTGCCCCTATAGTCCCACTTATACCAAAAAAATATTTATCCAAAATAAAAAACATTTATATACCCCCCCCCCCCCCACCCGAGGCATTTATATTTTTTTCTTTATATTTTTTAATAAATGAATAGAAAATTATAAAAAAATATCAATTAAAAAAAATATAAATTATAAAGTATGCGATTTGCATGAAATTTTTGCTCTCATGCATTGTTTAAGGCTGCCACATACGAAGTAGGAAGTTTGGGCGCAGCAGATTGGGCGCCGGCGTTTTGGCGCGATTTCTTTAAGGCGCAGGAACATTGGGCGCAAGAACTTTGGGCGCGAAGACTTTTGGGCGCCCGGAACATTGGGCGCGAGGACTTTTGGGGGCCAGGAACATTGAGCGCACGGACTTTTGGGCACCCGGAGCATTTGGAGCAAGGACTTTTAAGCACGACGGCTTTTATCCAAGGACTCCAAGCCTTATTAAAATGAGTAAGAAGAAATATTTCAAACGTGAAAAAAAACGCTGCATTTATTTTCTCAGTTTTTAATTAATACTCGGTAAATTTTTAAATATCGTATGAATTTCGGTATTGCAACGTTCTTTCTAAAATGTATCATTTCGAAAAATGTATAATTTTGCTTTTAAAACTAGGAAAGAAAACTGCATTCTTTCTTTAAACTTTGGTAAGATTCCTGTTGGTTTCTGTCAGCAAAATTGTTCTTGTTTCCTGTTTTGTCTCATTTTCACTTCCTTTTACGTAGTAAAGGAAGTATTGTGATCGCGAAAAATTTTTTCCTCAAATTTGGGACAAAATTTAGATTTTGCTCACCCCTGAATGAATGTTGAGTCGTTTTTTCGACCTGTCAGCACGTGCATATGTACCTGCCAACATATAACCAGCCGAAAAATATTTTTCAACCCCCCCCCCCCCCCCCCCCATAGTTCATTACGACGAGTTTTCTTGTGGCGTCTGTATATACGTATGTGCGTATGTATGTGTGTCGCATAACTCAAAAACTATATGCCGTAGAAACTTCTAGTTTGATATCTAGGCTCTGAGGGGGGTCTAGTTGTGTACCTTCCCTTGTGGTTGCATTCGAATGCTACCAAGGGGGTGTTTTACCCCTTTTTGGGGTAAATCAGTGTTAATTTCAATGCAGATGAATTGGCACGACCACTTGGCGATATATCGCCCAGCCTTTGGTCGCCAAGCGTTTGACGCCAAGTTGGCAACAAATTTGGCGAAAAAAAATATTTTTTGAAGTTGGGTTTAATTTGGCGCTATTGACGATATTTTGAGAAAAATCCACTGAATGATGTTAAAATCGGCGATATTAAGAAAATGAATCATTGTAAAACATTTGTTTTGCATTGTTTCGTGGCAAGCTAGGGGTATAAATGTTCGAATTGCTATCATGCTCATGCTCACTCCTAGCATTATTTAACACTAAGGCATCTACAAAGAAACTTACACGTAAAAGGAAGTGGTGTGGGACCCATACCAGATTTTTATATTATAGTTTTAATTTATTATAGTTGCATTATAATTAAAATTGAGTATTCTTTGTGCGATATCAATTTATTACCAAATGTCCTTTAATTTTATACAACGGGCAAAGCCGTGCGGGTACCGCTAGCTGAAGGTGGATCTGTCTTTCTTTCCATCTTTCTTTCTGTCTGTCTATCAATGACACGCGTAGGGCCAAAACCGTTCGGTCAATTTTCATGAAATTTGGCACAAAATTGGTTTATATCATGGGGGTGTGCACTTCGAAGCGTTTTTTCGAAAATTCTATTTCGTTCTTTTTCTATTCTAGTTCTTAGCTCATTTTTTTCATACAAATTTGATAAAATTGGGGAGAAATATTTCATATACATTTTTAAATTTTATGTCATTCGAAAGCTTAGAATTTTCTGCTAAAAATGATAACATTTCGAAAGTTCTACGAGCAATAGAAGAGCTGTAATAATTGTTTGTAGAATTCCGGAATGAAAGGCTCATCTTGAGCAAGCCAAACGATTCTAAATGACTTAGCTTGAGAATAAAGTCAATAATTATAGCAAAATTGAATTTATTTTCTACGCGTAAATTAAGTTTTTATGTTGTTACCATGGTTACATTTTTATATCTTTTGTTTGTTTCGTTCTTTTTCGCTCAATAATTTTTAAAATGTATTTGTTTTTGTAGCAATCTAAACTCCAAGACTTATTAAAATGAATCAAATAAAATGTTTTAACTATTGAAAAATCGTTTGCTTTTATTTTCTCAGTTTTTAAGGAATTAAAAATCGGTAAATTATAAAAATATTGTATAAATTGCGGTACTGTACCGTTCTTTCTAAAGTGTTTCATTTCGGAAAATGTATTATTTTGTTTTTAAAGCTAGGAAAGAAAACTTCCTACTTCTTTTAAACTTTGGTAAGACTGTTGGTTTCTGTAAGCAACAAATTGTTCTCATTTTCCCCTTTGTCTTATTTTTATATCATACTTTTAAGGAATTATAATTGATTTATAACTTAAATTGAGTATTCGTTCTGTGATACCAATTTATTACTCCTGATTTACTGACTGTAATTTGCGATGCTAACGTTTCCTTTCAAGTATTGAAAATAGTTAAATTTATGCTAATTTCAGAAAGAAATGTTCTTTTTTGCCTTTCGTTTAGAATTTGTACGAGCTGTGCATTTGCATCAAATACTGCATTCTCTTAGTACCAAATTGTTAAAACGAATTTAACCCAATAAACCAAATGTTTTTGAATCGCAACTTTAAAGTTAACGAAACTTACAGCGGTAGTAAAATCACGACAGTAATGGGACGAACTTGATGTCATAAATTGGTTTGTATTTGACAACAACTTAGTGATATTTCGCCAAATTGCAAGCCAAAAACGATGTGCCAATTTTAGTGACATATGAGAGACTTGATTTGCTTATCGTGTTTACTGCCTTCCACATTGCTTACGAATCCATATTTTAACTCTTCCGACGAGCGCCATCAATATTGAGCCCCACTTCACATGCAACCATGTTTGTTTTTTTCTTTGCATTTTTCTCGGAAAAAATACCGCTGTTTACGTAAAAGAACCTAATTAACTGAAAGTCAAAGGTGGCCCGTGATAGCCCGATCGGTAAGGCGCATGGAGCTACGATAAGGCGTCGGACTCGTACCCGGAGGGTCCCGGTTTCGATCCCAGCCTGTCAGAGATCCACCGTCTTCATTAATGGTGGCTGGGGGACGTTAAAAACGTTCGTGGCTCACAAAGTCCTCCAAGTGAAACGATACATTTGGGGTCTGGACCAGGGGTTGATTAGCCCCTGGTCTGGTTCAAAAAGAACAGAGCACTCTGAGCTAAATCCGACCTCTACCTATATTGGTGCTCGTTAAAACGGAAGTCGTACTTCTTCCGCCTTAAATCGGGAAGATGTGTCGACTCGAGTTCGGGTTCCCGAGTGGTTTCACAAACAACAAACACAAAATAATTAATCTAACTTATCCCGATTAAACCACGAGTTGTGGTAGGTAGGGGGGACCATGGAGTGTGAAATGAATTGATAGTCAAATGTATGCAAATTTTCAAATGTACCCAGATCTTGAAAAACAAAATAACTGTAGGAATAACCCAAGTTAACTGAAAATATACAGACGAACAAAATAACCTTTTAATTTTATAAAATGGGCGAAGCCGTGCGGGTATCGCTAGTAATTATTTAAAGCTATAGTCTGCTAATGCTGTCGGCTTGAACTAACTGCTCAAATGCTGTGTGATATAATTTCTCGAATGAGCTCAAACGGATGAGTGCAACTCCTCTGCAGACAAAGTACCGAAACGATGGAATACAGTTGTCTATTGTAAGCTTTTATATGCAAGCTGTAGAATAGCATTGTGCATATGAGCAGTGGCGTAGCTAGGGGTTGGCAGGAGTGGCTCTTGCCACGGGCGCAGCAGCCAGGGAGGCGGCATTTTGACCAACAAAAATAAAAAAAGAAAGGAAAAAAAATGAAAAAGAAATTTAAAAAAAAAGCATTTTTCTTTGGTCAAGTCCCAACAGACTTGAAGACAAAAGTTTTATAGACTGCCCCGGGCAGCGCAAACTGCGCCCCCCACGCTACAGCACAAACCATGCAGAATGTGCAACTTTGTTTTGGTAGATGTTGTTCGGATACATTGATGTTAGCTTAAACCTTTTTGGCAGGCTATAATTTAGTTTTATGGAGTCTCTAGTCTTATGTAATAGACTGATCTGTTAAATTGATCGGTTATTTTCACTTGAAAGGAGGGAGAAAAAACAAACCTTTTCTCACCGCTTCCTTTTTAAATATTTTTTTCACTTCAACTTATTAAATACTATACTTCAGAAATTACATTCCACGAATCAAATATCAGTAAGCTTTTGTTGCAAACATATCGGATAATCATTTTTGTAATGCGATTTTATGATGACAGAAAATGACTTCACTGTTGGTAACAGTTTTTCTGCTGCAAAAACTAGCGGGAGAATTAATGTAGGTAACCATTTCTCAAAAAATGGGAGGTTCAGGTTTCTTAAACGGCTATTGCAAATTTCGCAATTTTAAAAATTCGTACCAAGAACCCAAAGTAAATGAAGCTTCCCAAATGAGTAACACAAGTACAACGGCCCGTGAATTTGAACGAGTAACGTTTTCAAACGCTGTTTGTGCTTCGATAGTTGGGTATGGAATGTTAGATGCTATGTTACAAAAATAAATTAATAAATTAATTGTTTTTAGTGAGTTTCGATTTCGTATTTTGGTAATTCTTCAATTTTATATGTGCTTTAGTGAAGTGTTCTCACTTCTAAACTAGTACTACTTTGTTCTTAATACTCATTACTATTTTAGTATTATTGGGATGGTTTTAGCTCGATTTATAATCACGCTAGTGCAATATGTTTTGATCTCTTTCTATTGTGAAAATAAATTAAAATAGCTATTGGTTCTCATATATTACTGAAGTAGAAAGCGCCAAGGGAATGTTGAGGGAAGACGCATGTACTCAACGCTACTTCAGGGAGGCCAACCACTTTCGTAAAACGGTATATAAATATACGTTCCAACCAGAGCCCGACTTGAAAGTTTCCGTGCACTGGACACTTTCAATTTTTACTGCCTCCAAAGAATTATGAATTAAAAATATTTATATGTCATTTTCAATGTGATAATTGGTTATTATTCAAACTAAATTAATCACAGCACACTCATAATTTATAGAACAATCAACTTGAAAAGTGACACTATTCAAAAAGTGAAATTTTCTCGAATGTTAAAAAAAAAGTTACCTACACATTTACTTTTGAAAAATTCCCCTCCCCTTAGAAATTCTATGGCCAGGGCACAGGCCCCGGGGGTCCATCCGATAATCTGGGCCTGGTTCTAACAAATTTTTTTTCTACATTCTCAATACGAGCACCGACGTTGTGACACCCTCTAATAGCTTCCCCATTTTTGGCCCATATTTGTAATATCTGCATTTAAAAAAATAATTAAGACAAAGTTTGTTTGCTTTGAATTTTAGCAATGTTTGTGATTATGTAGCTGAATAATACTCTGAAAAAAATGTAAAGAATGTATGTATTCTAAATGCAAAATAACCGAACATTACTTTCAAAATATTTATTCAACAAGCATAAGTTTGGCATAAACTACGGATGACATTGTTTTCACATCTCCAACATCTCCTACAGTTGATATCAACTGTATTTTGCTGACAATCATTCCACGCACACATTCTCCGCGTTCTGCATGATGAACTCGTTGTATTTGCTGACTCGAGTGAATGCGGCAGGTCCGAAAGTCTTTCCGCAGCCAATCAGAGAATTCACGAAGGAAGTCACCCCGATCTGGATTGGTGTTTCGTCACGCAAGTGGACGAGGGGTCCTCCTGAATCCCCCTGAAAAATAACACACAAAATGTTAGCTTACAATTCAGTTATACACAGATATTACACTGTAAAAAATTATCGTAGTTTTTACAGTATAATACAGATAGTTTGATGGTAATAAACTAAAAATTGCTAATTTTACAGCAATAAACTGTAAAATCGCTGCTTTTACAGTACTAAACTATAAAATTGCTAATTTAACAGTTTATTGCCGGGTATTTTATAATCTTAAACTCTAATCTCTGCTGTCAGTATTATACTGTTGTTTTTACAGAAAAATACAGTTAAATTTTACGGCAATGAACTGTAAAATTGCTAACTTTACAGTAAGTTGCTAGTTTTAGTTTGTCACTGCATTTTACAGTTTTAAATTGGAACCTTGGCTGCCAGTATTATACTGTAAAAACAATAGCTCATTTTTTGCAGTGCAATACGACAGGAAAGTAATATCATTTATCAAACTAAATTTTTTGTTTTAATCAATTTTGCAATTGCCATCGTTATCAACAACCTTTTGCCCCCTACTGAACACGTTTTCAATCCCGGATTACTGAAATCAATCAGTCTGGAATCAAATGGATAGCAGTTAAATGTTATTGTATGTCACATTGTGATCAGAGTAAATAAAAATCAGACGGTGCAATGTCGGGTGAATTTGTTCCTACAGTTTTGAATAGAAAAAGGTGTGACTATGCTACATGGTTGAGCGAAATCACACTGCTAAAAAGGACACTCAAAATTAATGAAATGCGGTGGATTGCCTTACTCACCATACTAACCCGGCATTGCATCACCTGATTCATATTTATTCATCGATCGAAATCTGACAAAAACAGATTCAGAATTGGAAATTTGCATATCATAAGGCTATAAGTTATTGATAACAAGAGTACGTGAACCAGTGATTCAAAATAAAGATGTGGTATTTATTTATAAGTAAAAAAGTCATCCCTTCCCTGTCACCCAGTATATGGGTGATTCTCCAAAATCCGAACAATATGATGTCCCCGTAGGACAGCACAAAAATTATTTGACCTAGAAAGTTTTTTTATTTTTTTAATTGTTAGAAATACTTATTCTGATGTTATTCAATTCATATTAAAGCAAGTTTTCATTTATTTTTTTCTACAAAAATTTTTGAATAGCCAAAAAGTCACCTTTTTTGCGTGTCCCACCCTGTTTCTAAAATGTAAGTAAATTATTTTAAAATTTTACCTGAACATTGCACAAATTTCACTTGCAGTGTTTAATTATGGATAGTTATGAGTGTAATATAGTGTTGTTTTAGCTTATTTAAATGATTATATAATCAGGTACATCATTTTGAAATTTGTCCCCAGATTTTATGTCCCTCTCCTGGCCTACAAATTGGTTCAATTATTAAAGGCAAAAAGAAGGAATTTTGAATCTGCAGTACTATAACACTGTTTATTCTCATCACTTCTTTGGACTCATAGAGTATTTTGTCTATAGAATGTGTCTGCTGTTCGTATTATTATTCCTTAGTTCAAAATGAGGTATGTAACATTTTCGATGTCCCTCTCCTGGCCAACATTTCTGTTTTAAGTAAAATAAAAAGAATAATTCTGCCTGCAGTGTGTAATTGAGTTAAGAGGATAAAAGAGAAAAATACCATTATTTACCTTCTATATAATTCCGGGTAGAAATATCAGCCTTTTTTTATTAAAATGTACCTCTCCTGGCGCAAAAACAAAAAAAAAATGCCACTCTAGCATTACTTTTAAAGCACTGGTAATCTGGCATACTTAAAGTGAGTTCCCTCTATTTTTCTCTTAATAAGCTCCAAACAAAGAGTAAGTATGATTTTTTTTAGATTTTTTTAAGCATTTTTATTTTTATAGAGTTTGTGAGTTGAAAATGCCAGGTTTTTGGAGAATCACCCATATACATGTGTACTATGAAAACGTATTTTTAAATATTATGCGTTGTTTATTAGTGTAACACTTCTTCTGATTATATTCTTGTACTCGGATTTTGCTTTAGCTAAAGATTCCTCAGTAATCCGTAAGACCTGCTTAGTCAAAAAAGTAAGTGCGTCAGGTGGGTCGGTTGTTAGAACCTCAATTAAAGAACGAAAGTATCCATTAGTTGAGTAATAAATACGTTGATGCTGAAAATAAGATGAAGGATATAGGTCTAAGTGGTTTCTAAAGTGAGTTAGGGATTTTTTGTTCACTTTTTTCTGAACATGCATTGTGCGATATATTAGGAACTTAAAATTTAAATTGATAAATAGTTATTTACTAGTTAAAAACGAAACCAGTTAAATACAGTTAAATAACAGCCGGATATAAGTAATGTATGTTTTAAAATAGCATATGTTTTTAATGATACGTTGGCAAAAAAGGAGAATAAAAGGGAATGAGTACTTACATTGCAAACTCCAGTCCTCCTGCCGGTTGCACAAATTTTATTTTCATCTACGGCTCCACCATAAATCACTCCACATTGTTCGTTCGGTACTATTCTTTGATTAGCCCATTGCAAGATGTCAGGAATCCTGGTGGGCAAAACTGAAAAAAATAAAAAATGTTAGAAATATTTCTCAGAAATACGAACGTAATTTGATACGATATTTCTTTTCTATATGAATTAATAATTGCAAAAAGCCAACGTGTCTAATATTATTGAAGTTGAATTTTACGCTCAAATTTTATTCAGAGATATCCTTTTGCAGCAGAAATAACACCTGTCTAGTTATTTTAGAGTTTATTATATATTTCTGCTCAAAAAATAATGGCCAACAACATTTCTATTCAAAACATCAGGCCAACAACAATTATGTAGCTAAAATATTAAAGACTAGATTATTACCCGGCGTTTCACGGGTGCTTACATTATTAATCGTAATTTTTGTTGGGAAATACTCATATTTAAATGTGTTTAATTTTATCAATTTGTATGATTAAAGGCCTATCTCTATTACTCTATATATTCAAAACTAAAAGAAAATGGCCCTTTTGAGACAAAAAAATTTGAATTTTAAGCTTTTTAGATTTTTTTTTTTTTTTTTTTTTTGAAATTTCGAAGTCCCGCCTGTGTAGATTCTAGTCCATCAAGGAACTTCTGTGCCAAGTTTGATGAAAATCCGACGAAAACTGGATTTCTATAATTAACAAACATACAAATATACACTGTTTATTCTCATCACTTCTTTGGACTCATAGAGTATTTTGTCTATAGAATGTGTCTGCTGTTCGTATTATTATTCCTTAGTTCAAAATGAGGTATGTAACATTTTCGATGTCCCTCTCCTGGCCAACACCTGTACATACATATATACAAATATACATGCACCCACTTTTATATACATAAATTGGAAAATATTGTGCATGAAGGTTTTTAAGATGTATTAAGATGTTCAATTACTATACCAATAATAGAATGTAGCGACATATGACATAAGTAACTCCCTTGTGATGTAAAGCAAAACGCTCAAGGGACAAAATGATAAGGTTTATGCCAGAAGGAAAATTTCTTCTGAAAGATTTTATACTGCTTGTCATAGAGCTAAGCTATCATTCTAGCTTGTATCTATTGTACTGCGTAATTTGTTTCAAGTAATTGGCAGGCATTGCCATCAATTATACACTCAGGCACATTAAAAATAGCGACCCAAGAAGAAATCCTTGGATTGAAATGAAATTTAATACACATAATGATACAGATGAGAGACTCAATTGATCTGAAATTCAAGACAATTAAACTAATACAGGGTGAGCAACGACACAAATACAGGGAATCTGTACAATGTCGAAACATGGCAGCCCAATGTCGAAACCCGCACAGCTGATGTAATGGTCTGTAGGGCCATATCCTATGATAGCCGGTCCAATCTAATTGTGATGCGTGGAAATTTAACAGGCCAACGATGATATTCTTCGACCCCATGTAGGACCTTTCCTAAATGGTCCCCCAGGGGCAATTTTCCAGTACAATAATGCTCATCCGCATACAGCAAGAGTTGCTCAAGACTTCCTACGTCATTTTCAGACTCTTCCATGGCCGGCCCGGTCCCCCGACTTATCCCCTATAGAGCATGTGTGGGATCAGCTAAAACGTCAGATGCCGTCGTGTCACTCTGTGCGTGATTTGGAGTTGGCTGTTACAAATTTGTGGGCCCACCTGCCTCAGGACAATATCAGGCGTCTAATCAACTCAATGCCGGACCGTCTGTGAAGTCATGTATTGCAGCTAGGGGTGGTCCAACGCGCTATTGAAGTTGCTCTGTATTTGTGTCCTTGCGCACCCTGTATTCGTTCAATTGTCTTGATTTTGAGATCAAGTTAATCTCTCATCTGTATCATTATGTGTATTAAATTTCATTTCAGTCCGATGCTTTCTTCTTGGGTCGCTATTTTCAATGTGCCTGAGTGTATTTTAGTAATGCAGCGATCAAGGCTCATTTAGACTGCTTTTCAGTAACATTTGAAACACCTGGTAGCAAAGCGGTGTAAGCGCCAAAATTAAAAACTATGATCTTTATCACACCAAATAGTTAGAAAAACTGCCATCAGCTTGGAGCAAGAGATAGTAATAGTAACCTTAGAAGGTGCTGTACTATACAACAAAAACTTCGTAATGAAAACCACCGTCAAACTTCACAGACATTTACTCAAAACTTATAATGTCCGCTTTTATCTTTTTGATTCTCACTCCCGCATTCAGTACTACTGATTGATTGATAGAGAATCCGTTTTAACCCACTTGTACCTCAAATTTGCTTTTATAAAGCTCACATTTTCTCAAAAAATGTCAGCTACTTACTCCTGATCCTGTTGGTGCGTCCCCATCCCATTATGAGAGCGGTGGTGTATTCAGCATCGGAATCGGCCGCGGCGATGCAGATCGGCCTCAGCTGGTCCCCGATCGGGATGGGCTCCGTCGTCCGGAAGATGGCCACGTCGTTGTCCAGGTTCTCGTACTCGGGGTGGGGCGTGACGGTCGCGAAGTTGACGCGGTACACGGGCGAGCTCTTGTTGACGTTGCCGGCGATGCCGTAGAAGGACTCGGCTGGTTGGGTGACCCCTTCACTGGAAAAGAGGTTTAGAATGCACAATAAGTGAACTATAATTCAACTTTGCAGAGATGGCCTATGACTCCTCCTTTTTTCAGGATTGTCCATTTTTAGGAAGGGGTGATACGCAGATGAAAATTGAGGAATGGGATTCACAATTGATGGGAGAATTTGAATGGGTAGAAATTCTACCTATTTTAAGGAATGGACTCGTTTTCTCATTTGATTGACACCGGCCATCTCGTCGCGGTTGAATTATAGTACTGCTGTGCTAAGAACAAAAGTCATATCGGCAGCTGAGCTCAAAATAAGAAACTGCTTTTTAAGGTTTTTACGCCTTCATATATTCGATTCAAATACCAATTTTTAAAAAAGTGTGTTTCTCATTAAAAAAAATAACTATAAAACGTTGTATAGGTAAATTCTGTTCCTCAGAACCAGAAACGACGAAAGTCCAAAAATGGCAATTTTCACTTTATATTTGCATTGTATGTAGAATCTTATTCAGCATCGACCCATGCGAACGTTATTCTATAAAAGAGATTTCTTCACAATTATTTAGCAGCTTTGAAAAAGGGCGAGTCCCATCCTTTAGATGCATCCGAGAATCGTTTTCGCCCTCTCCTAAAAGTTACGAAAATTGACTTGCCTTTGCCTGGTTCTGAGGTATAGAAAAATGTTTTGAAGAACGATCTCGAGACCCTAAAACTCAATTTCTATGAAAAGTTCCGATACTTCTGTGCTTAGCCTGCTCTATTGTTGACACGCAGAAAAACTACAAAAATCACATTTTTTTATGTAGTGCTTCACACACACAGCAATGATAGCACTCTGTGGAAGAATCAAAAACATCGAATTATTGTCATTAATCCATACGATGCAATAACAATTTAAAAAATTGTAGCCATTGAAAGAGCATCATAAAGCACATGTTTGTAGATGCATAAATTATTTGTCCTCGTGTCCTAGTTATCAAAATATGAAGTCTTAACGTACGCAGAAATTTTGCAAAAAGTCTCCAAACTCAACGAGTTTCAGGAAGTAATGGAAAACATTCAACACTAGCTTTTCAGAAGAATGTCCTTCCTCATGCGCAGTCTGAAGTTGCCGGTTCCTAATTCCTTGCCCAGGCTTTTTAATTTGGCACTCTTCTAAAAATTTTCGTATCGATAACGGAGGCACAAGAGCAAATATATTTTGCTTAAAAAAATGGCTCAATATGTTCTTTCGATCGCTATGCTTAAACTCTTTTTCCTTTTCACTATTAAGATGGTTCCTTGGTTAGGAGATGAGAGGAGTGGTAAATACGATAATCAAATCAAAATTTTCACCACAATGCGTTTATTAACGCAACTTGAGTTTGGAGCAAGTTTTAATTTTAATTTATTTTTTATCGTACGGCAAGCAATGTCGTTTTTCAAAAAAAAAAAAACTTGTTTCGCCAATGCTTGATTATAGCAACCTATGCTTCTCTTGCTTTTAACCGGTTTTGACGTGAACACGTCCAAGGATGAGTGCCAACAATATTGAAGCGCACGATAAAACTATTTATAAAATTGCAAATAAACAGCGATGCTTTTAAAAAAAAATCATGTTTCCATAGTGCTTCTATTTTAAAAAATAGATTTTCTTGTTTTCAATATTTTTTAAATAGATTCGTCTGAAGACAAATGGTAACAATCATGTGGTGAAACATATTTTAAGTTTGATAAGTACTTGGCGATCTGTTTACCTGCTACCTAAGCCAAAACAAAAATATTTCCGTCGTCGGCGTGTTTGGTCCTCATTTTATCTTGTATGAATCTTTTGCTGTTTTTGAATGGTATGAAATACTTGTTCCGCAACCATTTTACATTTAATGGAGTTTTTGATGCTGCTCAATTTGGTTGGCTGACTATCAGACAATTTAATGGTATTTTAAAATTTATTTAAGATCTTGCTTTATTCTTTTTGGGCGGTTATTTCACATTGTAATGACTTGGTTTACTTCAATTAAATTGTTTGGTGTAGAATTTCTTCTTTAATGGAGCTTTTAATCTTGTTTAATGGCTTGTTTCATTTAAAAGTAACTTAAAAAGACCAAATAATGTATGATATCGTCAAATAAGTAGTATTTACATAAATGTTACCAAACATGGCAACAAATATTATGGTTACAATAGTTGTAGAATGTCGCCATATAAGAAGTCGTCAATTTTTAATACCTAAATTTCGAAGTGGATATACTCACAAGACAACGCAGTGCGCAGCTGTCATGACATTTGTAGGGGAAATGACAGAAGCGGTGCAGATGAACTGGTCATTGTAAAACAGGGCAACCTGAGAAATAAAAAATGATTAAGAGTCAGAATTGAGTAGAAAAGGCCTAGTTCCTCAGAATTTCTTACTTAAACGAATAAGCAAACTAATACTAAAAATACAAAATGTATGAAACTAGTGTAATTAGGGTCATTCAATGTCAAATCATCCAGGGGTGAGCACCATGGGTCTTTAGATTTTTATGGAACTTGGTGAGCCTGTTCTATCCATGGAGATAAGAATAATTGGAAAATTATAGCTGAATATCTCAATTACTTTTTGAATGGCAACTCTTGAAAGCTTTGTCAAAAAAATTTCGCATAACAAAATTCGCATGTTCAGCAACCGGACACGCATCTACAATTTTCACTATAAAACATTTTTTTTTAAGATAGAAAATTTATTTCTTTGCATTTTTCTCAAAAATGTGCTGTTAAATGATATTTGTAGTTAGATTTAAGATTTACAGCCATTAAAGTAGCTTTAAAAATCTTTAAACAGCAAAATTGGGTGAAAATTTGAGCATTGACTTGTGCTCAGAAAGTGCTCAATAGTAGTTTTAGCCCGCCTTAACTTCCAAGATCCATTATATTCCCGAAAAGTAAATTAAAAATGGCACCAAATGATGCAATAAAATTGGTGGAGTTTGGAGTTTCATGTAAGTTAGAGATGATCAAAATAAATTAAAAAAAAAAACAAGCAAAGATGTCCTCTACTTGATCAAATAATGTACTAACATATAAAATCAGACTTTTTACTCCATAAGGGCATGTTTAGTAGATAAACTAAAGTGAGGAAAAAATCTACATTTTTTATATAGACTTTATTTTGCTAATACTTAAAATGAGTACTGAAGTTGAGAACTCACAACTTTTAAGATTTCATTGTTCTATCACTCATCCGATACGCAATGAAATATTAAGTCAAAAATATTAACTCTCTATCTTAAAGAATAACTGCTTTACTGTAAAAACTGTAGATGCATGTACGGTTGCTAAACATGAGAAATATTGTTAAGCGATTTTTTTTTTTTTTTTTTTTTTTTGACAAAACAAGAGTTGCCATTAAAAAAGTAGTTGAAATTTTCAACTATAACTTTCCAATTATTCTTATATCCATGGATAGAACACGGTTCACCAAGTTTCATGAAAATCTAAAGACTCATAGTGTAAAATCGTGGTTTTGCTGGATGATTTGACTTGGAATGTCCCAGTAGTACTCAAATCAAACTTTCGATCCAATAAAAAGTTTTAAAAGCAGAAATATTGCTGAAAAATGTAGTATTTAAATGTATGTATTTGGTTTGCCGGGACCATTAAAACTTTTAAATAATATTTTTATCTTTACACCGGGTAAACAATTCTCCCCATCACTAAGAAGAATAAAAATAGCTTATGGGCTGCAATATTGGCACAACTCATATTGCTGAAAAATGTAGTATTTAAATGTATGTATTTGGTTTGCCGGGCTCATTAAAACTTTTAAATAATATTTTTATCTTTACACCGGGTAAACAATTCTCCCCATCACTAAGAAGAATAAAGATAGCTTATGGGCTGCAATATTGGCACAACTCAAAAAATCATGTTTGAGATTAGTGGGTTTAACGTTTTCATTGCTAAGGAAAATGCATAAGATGCTTTAGTTAGCTTTTAGTATAATGAAAAAAATTTCGTAACTAGCCGGCACATGTTCAATATTTAAGACTCCAGTCAGTAGAAGTGAAATTTTCTTCATAAGCAAAAATATATAATTACCGTCCAAGGATACATTCCTTGTTCTGCATCTTGACCTCCAACTATCCTTTCTGCTTCATGAGAATTTGACTCTGAAAAACAAATAAATAGAGTTCACATTATAATAGATTGAAATACTTTTGAAGAGGTTGTTCTTTCTTCTGACAAACAGACAAAGAAAAAGGCTTTGTTGAAACATACGTATCATTTCTAATTTTCCATATTTTTCCCCCATTTTATTTGATAAATAAAACTGCTGTACGAATGAATTATTTACTTAAGAATACAAAAAAAAAATGAAAACATTAATTTCAATTTTCATTAACGTAATAGTACCACAGCCTGGGATATAGCTAGAAGTTTTTTTTTTTTTTTTTTTTTTTTTTAAACTTTTGTAAGCTGTGAAAATACTCGAAGACATTTTTAATGATGTGAAATTCATTTTAGGCAGGAATTCAAGTGAAACAGGCGATCGCAAATTACAAATGAATTACATTAGAACGTTTCTTGATAAAAACATCGTGACGTCAGCGTGACGTTTGCGTGACGTTTGCCTATGAAAAACGAGCTATATAAAACGTCACAGCCTACTTGGCGAATAAGAGGAGATCGCTGACTGCTTGTGAGCTCTTATTGGCTCCACCCGTAGTGACGTCAGTGCCAAGTTAAGTTGATGATAATGTAATTCACTTCCAGTAGCGATTGCAATTCGAAGCGATTGCAATGGTGTTTCACTTGAATTCCTGCCTTAGTAGTACTGAAATGTAAAGGAAAAATTCAAGACTAAAATAGTACACAATTCAATGAAAAATAAATAATTAAAAAATAGCTTTTTAAAGATGAAATGGAGAGGAGAGAAATTTTGGTTTTTAGCATTTATAATGTCTGACGTTTTGCTTTAAAAAAAAAACATACGTAACTTTTTTTTTCTGTCATATTTTCGCCATTAATTAAGATACTTCATATTCTTTCAAGCTGATGCTTACATAACTAGCCAAGCTAAATTAAGTATTTCAGTTCCTGACGCGCATGACCATATTTGAGTTTTTTGGCCTCCTCTTACTTCATGATTTAAAATTGATGCTAAAAGATGAGCTGAATTTGGCAGATCATAAATAAAAATGTAGCAGTAGAATAGCTAATTTATTTTATCTACTTATTTATTTAGTTTGTTTCATTTTATTTTATTTCTATTTATGTATTCATTTATTTATTTATTTATTTTGCTGTTATTCAGACGAACCTTTCAAAAGCGATTTGTCAGTTATCCATTTTTCAATTTTAAAACAGTTCGAACTAGTAAGTTGGCATTTGATTGTATTGCAAGAAAAGTGTTCTAATATTAATAATTAGTTTATAAAATCAGGCAATACCTTATTGTTACTATATTAACAAGTAGAATTTTACGTACTGGGGAATATAAAAAAACTATTATAAATGAAATATTTACCTTCCGGTGCTCCATGCACTGTCTGTAAAAGAAAATTCTAGTCAAAAAATGACATTGTACATTAAAATTGTGTTTCAATTCACATGAACTTGCACAAAACAAATGATTTTCCCACTGTTAATCAGCACGGTCTAAACGAATTTTCAGAACTTATATGGTAATAGATTAATACGTATTCTTTTTATCAACTACCATGAAATAAGATGCATGTACACAGCATGTACCCCGTTTAGCCTGCAAGACCTCTTTTTACGCAATCGTTAAGTCCTAGATGCATACTTTCAATAGCAAAAATGGCGAAAATAAGATGAAGAGTAAAAGTTTTGAAAATTTGTGGTAGAAAAAAAAACGTTGCGAAAAAATATGAAGTCTAAATTTTTATATGGTTCCTGTGTTCCCTCATTCATATTTAATGAAATTACAAATATCAGGAAACAATTCGAACATAAAACATTTTTGACAGCAGTTCGACCAATATTCACCGCGATATCAAACTCGGCATTTTCTAACTTATGCAACATTTCACTCGTGGTTTCAGGGGATATATAGCGGCTTAATGCCCCTCACCCAGCCACTTAAAACTATACGTATCGTAATATAACATGTTTTTCAATATCAATCACAAGCGTAAATATGTACTGCTTTTTTCTGGAGAAAGGTCAATAATTACTGTAAAAGATATCTTTCTGGGTGGTTGATATGTTCCCAACTCATTTTCAGTCCCTTAAAATTTTGAGTTTGAATATCTCCGTGAATATTGGTTGTACTAATGCCATAGGTGGGTAATTCCATGTAAATGTCAACCTAGACATGATTTTTTCATCTTCCAATAAATACATTGTGTGATATATCCTTTTAAAGATAATTTTTCAAATTTTTAGAATTTAACCTCAGTTCTCACAAAATAGTACTCTAAACACCTACAAAATGGCTGTAAAGATAAGATATGCAGTTACACAAAACATCGCATATTTTTCTAACTTTTCATATTCCTATATAGTTTTAAAAAAATGCAAATAATAATGAATTTTTTTTTAATTATTGAAGCATGGTTCTTTTGCTTTACAGCAATATATAATATTTTTTGTTTTATCATAAAATAAATATTGTAAAGTTAGTATCTATTCAGTCTGATTTACTTGTTATGTTAGTCACGAAAACATGAATTAATTCAGTTATTTCCTTCTGGAAATAATATTTTTTACATTTTTTCCCCTGATCTCTTCTATGTTATGGGCACAGTTAGATTGATAAGGTTGTTCATAAAGAATTTCCTTTTTTCTAACCATAGGACTTGTGACTAACATAACATCATTGTGTGTGACTAACATAACATCACTGTGACTAACGTAACATAACTGTTCAAAAAATGCTTAAATCTTAACCAAGCAATTTATTTTAGAAACAAATTAATTTATTGAACCTCTTATTATGAAGAAATTAGTGTGACCATATAAACTGCAGTAAGTTTTTTTTTCAAAACAGTTTTTTTAATGGTACATTTGGGGTCAAAAGTTTATGCTGTAATTTGCGACACAAGTAATCGACATATGAAGTCAACATCTTCAATGAAAGAATTTTAAATGATTTCAAAGCTATGTGCGGCATCACTGTGCAATAAGTTTTTCTATGAACATATGGAGCTGCTGCTCACTTAAAAAACAGGTATGACCCTAACTGCCTCCAGCATCTACAGGTCATGGAGTTTTATGACATTGGATCATGGAAAGTGCCCTCATGTATAGTACAACAGGTGGAGCAGCGTTTTACATGGGCAAACTTTGGTAATTAATGCATAGGAGTTATTTTAGGAATTAAAAAAACAAGAATTGAAGATTAACTGATTGTTTGTGAGTGAAAGTGACATGGTTGAAAAGAAAGAGTTAGACTTGTTGTTTGAAAACGGGAATCCCCGAAAAAGGTTTTTCGGAAAGAATGATATGCTGTAAATATGGAGAAATTAAAAATTTGTTCATTAAAAAATACAGGGAATGAAATCCCAAAAAAATAAGTTTTTTTTATAGAAATTGTGGAAGATGAAGCTGCTGATCATTTTGAAGGAAATTCTCCCGGACTGTTCCGAGATACAAAAAGTAAGAAAGTGGGTAATTTTATTGTGGTGATATTTATATGTTAAGTAGGTTTTAAACATGAATGATTATGAACTCTTCATGAGCAAAAGCTCTGAAGCAATTTTTGTGTTTCCCGCAAATGAGGACAAGTTTTAAATTTAAAGAACCCAAATTTCCAAAGTCTTGTCGCAAACATCTGCAAATTCCCGCAAACATTATTACAAAATTGAACTGGAAATTTTGTTTACAAGTAAACATGTGTATTAAGCTTCAATAAAATCTTGTTTTCAGTCTAATATTTGTACTAATATTACCTGTAATACACTTAAAGTTAAATGTCTAATCGTGTGTTATGTTAGTCACGTTATGTTAGTCACAAGCGATTTTTATTAAAACACTACTTTTTGCACTATCATTTAAAATATATGCCAAATTTACAATTATTAATATGAAAATAACCTTTCACATAGATACTATCAGTGAAAAAAATATTATTTTTTGGTTTAGTTTTAGAGAATTGTGTTGATGAACTTAATACAAAATTTTGAGGGTTGCAAATCTGTTATGTTAGTCACGTTGCTCAAAATGTTCCCTAACTGCCAAAAAGGAAAGTAATATTATTATTTTTGTATATTAACTTAAACAGCTCATCAATGCGGAGAAGAATAACACCTTGTTTTTGATATTGTGACAAAAATAAGGTTCGTACACAGAAAATAAGATTAAAAATTCATTCTAACTGTTATGTTAGTCACAATGGAATTACCCAGGTTTGCGTTTGAAATGATTTGTTAAATTTGAGATTTCCCTAAGTACGAATGAGAAGGGTATATAAAAACACATAAAAAGTTTGATTTCGTGTTTTTGTCCCTAAATTATTTTTTTCATCTAACTTTCAATATCTGAATTCTGCTTCTCATTTTGACATTTTTTTTCAATCTGAAGAATGTATCAAACACTTATCGTAGCAAAAATGGTCTTACACATGAATCGGAGACACTCTTTACACGTGTACAGTAAGTCCCATTCAATCAGCATGACCTCATAACAGTTTGTCCTAGGTGCCTACTTCCAACTGCAAGAATGGTCAAAATGAGATGCAGCGTCTTAATGTTAAAAGTTTGATGCGAAAAGGGAAATTCGTGGTAAAACAAGAAATCTAACTTTTCATTCAGTCCCTAGGTCCTCATAATGATGTTTAGGGAAATAACTTTCATTTAAAAAAAATACATTAGTGTGACCAATATTCACGGGGATATGTACTTACATTGTATCAAATGATACCTAAGTTTCTAACAATAAGATAAACATTATTAAACTGTTAAGGGCCATGCTCTAAGTTAACTGTTAAGCTCTAAAGTGCCATCCACACGCTCCGGAAAATCCGAAGGAGTTCCGCGAAGAAAACCTCAGAGGAATTCCTTGAGGAAAACCTCAAAACAGAAGGGTCCGAAATCCACGGGAATATTTCAACCGAATTCATCAAACTCACATAGAGGTTTTCCTCAAAGTCTGGGGCCTCGAGGAACTCCTTCGGATTTTCCGTTGTGTGTAGATCACCCTTTAGAGCTGTTGTTGATGCACGTTTCATTTCATTTTGGAGACTTATGTTATATTTAACTCATTGTTATAAACTAATCTTTTTTTTAAAGAAATAATAACATTTTTATACTTCAAGCGCTGTTGTTGATGGATTTTTCATTTCATTTTGAAGGACACCAGGGGCGGACAGGCTATGTGGAAGATGTGGAAAATTCCACATGGGCCGCACCTACTTTGGGCCGTTTTATTATTTATTTAATTATTTTTTAATTATTTTTTAATTAGAAAAAGAAAATTATTTCGAAGGAAAAAAAATTGGGCCGGCCGTTCTCACGTTTCAAAGGCCGTTCTCAAAGGCGCCACATGTAGAACAGTTTCTTTCTTTGGGGGCGAGGGAGGGGGGGGGTTGGACGCTGATTACTCAGCACTATGATGGTTTTTCTTCTTCCAACGGCCGCACTTTTCTGACCCAACTATTGCCGTATCGTGTTACCAAGTGAAAGGAAGGGAAACAATGGCTTTGTGGGGTCTTCGTCGTCCAAAACGAGCCTTTAGGATGGGTCTACATGGTGTCTTTTGCCTGGTCTTTTGCTATCTCTGTCCAGAATTGATGCTTCGGGGAATAGGAGCGTTATATTGGGGGTGGAGACCTTTTTTATGGCCGTCAGAGGCTGTCTGGGAAAAAGCTGAAATAAGAAAAAGGCGCCAGTCGAAGAAAAGGATGTATTGGGATTCTTAAGTAACATGAAAAACCCCGCTAAATAGTTGTTTTTTTCTTTTCGTTCTTCATGTTTGCTCCACTTTTTATGCAATGGATAGACCCATGACTTTTTCAACCAATTAGGTTATTTTAGCAATCCGTTCGATTTTCTCGCAAAAAAACAGAAACGAGTCATTCGTTAGACATCGCTCTTGACTGCTTTATGGAATTGCATCTGTTTTGTATCAACTGTGACAAGAATCTTTTCGAGGTAAGTTTAATATTTTAAATCTTGTGTTTGTTAAACTTTTGTTGTTTTAATCACTTTAAATAATGCGAACTTGAAATAATGATTATTATAAATTGAATATATTTTCCTTTATCTGTTTAAATTCCTAAAGGTACAAAGAGTATAAAGGTTAAATTTAAAATGTATTGAGTATATCCTTTCATTAAAAATGTCTTGCAAAAAAACCTTCATAACATTTTCTTGTGGACTCTTGTTAATTTTTAAATTAATATCAACTTAAAATTTCAAAAGACAAACAGCAATTACCGACAGTATTAGATTTTCAATCCGCATTAAAAATTATCCATGTACATATAACCTTTTACGTGATTTGGCTCGATTTTCAAAGGAGAAAATGTCTTACATTCTGGATACATTTATACAATCTTGAGAGCTACATGATTGTTTTTACATTGAGCTAAACAATAAAATAATAATAATAAATACGTAAAAATGTGTACTCAATCACTAGGGCGGAGGGTAAAATTTTTTTTTTCCGATATCAGTTTTGTCCTAGTGTAAAAAAGTTGGGTTTTCGTGAAAATGACAAGATAGCAAAGTTTCGTGAAAAGCAAAAAAAAAAAACTTCCGTTTCCATAAAGTAGGTAAATTTTGGGTAATTCCATGTCAAATCGATCAAAAAATATTTTCTTTTGTAAGGTATTTAGCTCTTTGACACCTTAAATTTATCCATAAACTTTTTGAAAATATCTCATTCATAATTGATGTGCAATTAGTTCTTGAAATTCATTAGAGAGTTCTCTTTTTTACTTGTCAGCAGTACTTGGGAATGCTATTGCTCAAGTACAGTGGGAGCTACAGACAGGAGTGCCCACACCCCACAGGGTGTTGGGGATTATGGCGATTATTTATCAATTTAAATTATAAATACATTTATTTTTTAATTTAAATTATTTACGGTTTTTTTAAAGAAAATTATTTATTAATTTAATTTTTATTTTTAATTATTTCTTTATTATTTGTTTTTTATTTATTTATTTATTTATTGTGTGCATGTGGGAATGTTTGCAAGGGGGGAAAAAGCGATTCTATTCTGCGCTTAGTTCGAACTTTTAAAAAATTAATAATATATAAAAAAACAAGCTATAATTTAAAAAAAAGAATAATATTTAAAAAAATAAATAAAACAAAAAAGAGGGTTAAAAATAAAAATTAAAAGCACAAGAGGGTTGTGAAAAATTTTGAAGGGAATTTGCACCACACCCCTGGCTACAGAACTGTTTAATAGTTTATTAAAAAGGGAATTATATGCAGTTTGATTTGATGTGTTACTTAAATGCAGTACGTGAAAAACAAATTTCATAAAATTTAAATTCAAAATTCAAACGCTTTTGAAGCATTATTTTATAATAATTTTGAAAAAGTACATAATTTTTTATGTGTTTTACTGAAGACATCCAAAGTTTTTTAGAGTGGGACAATGAAGGGATCAGCAGTTACAGCAAATAGTGTAGGGCTCTTTTTGGCAATTTTTCAGAAAAAGTTATAAAAATTCACAAAAACATGGTGTTTTTGTGTTTAGAAAATTATTTTTTCCCCTTCAGATAATGCATGTTTTAATGCGCTTTAACAAATTAATCGCAAAAATTTGATTGGAAACAATACGCAATTAATATTAATCTATTTAAATACAAGTATTATGAAACTTAAAGATATTCAGGAATCTTAATTTTAACTAATAAAGATTGTAGTAGTTAACTTATTAACTGTAACAATACCATAAAAAAGCTCTTAATGCCCTATCTATTTTAATTGTCTGCAACCATATATGGACATTTTTTTGAGCTTTTGTTTCAGTCATTTACGGTCTTTAAACTTATTTAACATTTTAGTATCAAGGATCAATTTAAAATTGCAATATTAACTGAAAAAATTAAATTATCTTTAACTTGAATCAACAAAGTGTTAACTATTGATTACATGTCTCCTTACTACAAACAAAAAATATCAAAACACATATAGAACTATTTTTATAACACACTGTATGTACAAAAATTTTCAACTATCAGAATAAAAATAGTCTGAAAAACTTTGGATGTCTTCGTTAAAACAAATCGAAAACTCTGTTTAAATTTTTTCAAAATTTATAAAACAATCCCTCAAAAATGTTTGAATTTTCAAATTTTTAAGTTTTATGAAATTTGTTCTTCACAAAAAGCATTTAACATAAGAAATTAATCTAATTATTTTAAAGCATATAATTGTCTTTAAAATAAACTATTACACACCTCTGTAGCTCCCATAGGACTAGAGTAATAATATTCTGAAGTCTGCTGGCAAGTAAACAGAGTACTTTTTAACGAGTTTCAAAAATTAGTTACTCGTCAATTATGAATGGTAAATTTTAGAAGTTAAGAAGTCAAAGAGCAAGATATGTTTTAAGTTTCATGAGAACCAAATTTGGTATTGGGAAGAAAAAAAAATTTTTTGGTTGATTTGACATACGAGTAGAATGACCCAAAATTTATTTGCTGGTGGTGGAAAACATTTTTTGTTTTTCGCGAAATTTTGCAAACCTATCATACTCACCAGTATTCAATTTTTTTCACAGTAGGAAAAAACTGAAATCGAAACAACAACAAAAATAATAATAATAATAATAATAGTATTTTTTTGCGCTTCGCCATAATGATCAAGTACACATTTTTTTCCCCAAAATCAAAATCGCAAAACGAAAAGAAAAGTTTGCATGTTTCGTTCTCGATTTAATGTCTTTAAATTTTTATAATGAGTTATTACATCAATATTTGAAATGTAAAAATGTGGTCTTGAGTTTTCATTATTATTGTTATTATTGTTATTATTATTTCAACGTCTCGGTGGAAGTTCACTGAGGCAAAAACAATTCCCTTTTCGGTAAATTTTGATCGATTAGCCAAATTAAATGACAATATTGAAACTTCGAATTCTTAAAAAAAAAAAATAATAATAATGATGATGCCCAATGTTCCTTATCATTAGATATTATGCATGTATCACGTATGCTGGCTCGTATTTTATCTTTCTTGAAATTGGATTTTCACTCGGCTTATTGAGTAGTTTCCCTTTGCAACAATTTAATTTTCGGATCATTCTTGCCTCTCCTTCATTATTCCATATAAATTCAATAAAACCAATAATACTTACAATTCGTTAGCAAACTTTTTTTTTTTTTTTTTTTGAGAATTGGGGATTGTTTCCTCTTCCTCTCTAACTCTTATTCTTATAAGTTTTTTCTTTAATATTTTTCTAAGAACATAATTAAAAAAAACTGTTTTCCAATAATTCCTCCCACCCCCATTAACAACTTTCTTTTTAATCAGTGGAAATGCCCCCCCTCTGCCTGCTGCCCCCTGGCAACAGTCTGTCCTTCCAACCAGGGCCCAATTTAGAAATTTTGGGACTATAAGCCGAACATATTTGCGGGGCTCCTTGAATTGGGCCATTGCAGAAAGTGTTGTAGTCTTACAATCGTACATCCTTTTCTCATAGCATTTGCATATGGCTGCAGTATCGTGGTGTAAATATGTTGTAGTCAATCTGTATTTCACTCAGCACACATATATATGACAACTGTTTCACATGGCCCACAACTTAAATGTTAGTGGAAATTAATTCGGTTTTCTTTTTTTTTTTTTTTTTTGATAATATTTCTGAAATAAGTAAACGAACTTCTTTCCTTGTTCATGAAAACATGGGTCCATAGCATTTGGGAGCCCCCAGAGCTAGGGGTTTCTAAGCCGGGATTCATGAGTTTATAGGTAAATCAGGCCATGCTTCCAAACCTTAGCTAACCAACTGCATCCGAATCGATCATAAATTTTCGATCAAAAATATTTTTGTAACATCACGTTTACAATTAAATTTTATGAAATAATCATAATGAAGCAAATGGTGAAAATTCAGTTTTACAAAAAGCGAGAGGGAGAAAGGAAGGAAGAACGCTAGTAACCTAGTGTAATTTAATTTTTATACATGAACACAATTAACCAATTGTAGTTTACAGTCACGGGTTTAATTAAATCACATAATTTTTTTAATTCATTATTTTTAAATCAAGAATTCAAGTTGTTTCCAAAGAAAAACTTATACTTTTCCAACTTTTCCCAATAACTTTTACTTTTGCTCTAAAATTTGCCAGTTGCTGTATTTGCTTTGAACTTTAGAAAAATACTAGTGTAAAAAAAAAAGAAAGAAATGGAATGTATGTGTGTATGACTAATATTCATCACTAAAACAAAGAAAACGTATATGGCTTCAAGCTTGAAAGAGTATAGGTCTTTATTAAAAATTTACTAAAATGTCTAAATATTTAAATCTTTGCCCGAAATTTTTCCTTTTCCTTATCACTGCCCATAAACTCACGTTTATTTTACAAACGAATTTTTGAAATAAAATGTGATACACACTTTAATTTGAATCTAGTTTTACTTTATTAACAACAATGAATTTGTGTTTTTATGCTTAATTATTACCTGTTGTGCATTTTTCTTGGGAACTTAACAGTTCATTATTTATACTTGCATAATTGCATTTTCCACACATTACATCATTCTATCACGTACTTTGGTTCATGTACAAAACCAATAGTTAACCACCTTACTTTTTTAATGAAATTATTAAAAAAAACAATTTGAGAAAAACATTAGTGTTACTAATTACAATTAATGTTCATGTAATTCAAACAGTTAAATTTAAACTTTTCATTGGTATTTTATCTAGATTTTAAAGTTGCATTTTAATTTAAATTAGTTTTACTGTTTTAAAAGAGGAAAATCCAATATCAAGGAAAGCAAAAAAGAAAAAAGAAATGTTGATACTTTTTTTTTAATGTAAGATTTTTGTAGAATATTCAAATAATTTTCTGTTCAGACAAATGATATTCAATTCAATAATGCAATAAATGTTGTTTATGGAAAGAAAAATTATTAAAACTTATTCGTTGAAAGTTTTATAGTTCTTCGGTGTTAGTATAATTACTTTGGCATTAATTATTTAGTGCACAACTTATTCAGTTTCCTATTCTTTCTCTCTCTTTTTTTTTTTTTTTGTTTGCTTGAGGAAAACAGCGTTTAACTAGGATAAGTTGGAATAAATGTCCTCACATAACCTTGTCCACCTATTGTTTTTTTTTTTTCCTTTTATATTGTACTAAAAATGTCTTAACATTGTTTTCGGCACTGTGTCTTACCTTCATGTAAAAAGTAAGAGGTTTGGTTACCTCGAAACACGTGTGTGCAGTGCAACATGTTTTGAAATTTTTGCTACATAGTCTGCTTATTTTTTCCACACAAAGGCACATGTTTTTCATCAGAATAATGAATGCTTCAATTATCTGATACGGACTATGTATTTTGTACTACAATGGTGTGGGAAATATTTTAATGATTCAAAAATAATGATAACAAAAAAATGATATATGAAATGAAATTTCAATATTTTTTGGACAACGACATCAACATTAAGATTTATCGAAGAATAATTGAAATAAATAATATTCTAAAATCGAAACAAGCTGCACATTTTTAATTGCTTACTGACTAAAAAAATCTAAAAGATAATATGACAAAAATGTGTAAACGAATTTAGATTTGATTGAACTTCATCGTAGTAGATAAACACCTAGTATTTTTGATTTTTCAAGGATTCATCCAAATTTCCGAGAAGTGCATCTTATACTGCATGCAGTACCTAGTCAGTAAAATATGGTATTCATTAATGAACAACATTTGGAAGCAATATGGATTTTCTCAAAAACTAATTTTTTAGCATACGAACAGGAAATTGAATGCTGCAAATTATGTTTTCAAAAGGCTTACCAGCCACGAGTGGGAAACCTCTGCAATTATATATGAAATACAGCCAACTCTCGAGAACGCGAACATCCAAGGGACCATTTAAAAACCTTGAGTTATTTGTAGATCGGTAGTTCGAGTTGTGGGATGCTCTCACAACTTTCTCAAGAGCTGAACCCAATGAATCTTCGAAGTATAGGAATTTTCGAGTTATAAGTAATGGTAAAAATAGGGGCCGGGTGCATTTAACGTATTTTAATATAAATTATGATCTTTAATATAAAATGTTGATAGTGGGTACTTTTAAAATTGCATACTCTTTAAATTTAATAAAAACTGTAAAATGTATTCTTTTAAATTAGATTGAAGATCATAAGTGAAATAAAAACTAAAATTTGAATCTAAAAGGCATTCAAAGTTTTAAGTCTATCAAGTAGAAGAGCATTTGTTTATGCAAGTACATGCATCATTATACGAAGTACATTTGTACAAAACAATTTGCGTCAAGTATGTATGAAGACATTTTAATTCTAGCACTAAATAGGGGGATAAATTTCGGTAGAATTAGGAAGTAGGGGGAAGTGCCACCTCGCACTTCAGGCACTAGTTATAAGGCTTCGAGTTACTGAGAGTTGACTGCATATATTTCCGACTGCATAAACATTTTTAAAGTGATCTTTGTTTTTTGTGGGAGTATGGTGGGGAGTGGTGTTTTATGTGGGAATATTTGCCCAAATTTTGTCTATATAAATTAGATATCAATGTGAAGGCTATATATCTTAATATAATATATTTAGTATATGAATAGTTTGGTTTGATCCCGTGATTTTGAAATTGCAGAATGGAACCGCAGCATGTGAAAAAAAAAGCAAAGGGAGGTCAGGAAAAGTTGAGATTAAAAAGAAAGCGGGATATGGAGTTAATAGCTGGGCAGTGCTACAGTCTACATCAAATGCTGAATAAAAACGCAAAAGGTCCGTCAGAAAATATGTCCGCCAGTGAGAAAGTGAATGATCGTAGCAATATCATCCAGGAAAATGAAAGTGTTATATCTGTGATATCAGCCAACGTTGAAAAATCTCCAACTAACAAAAATAAATTTGAAACAGAGAAAATTAAAGAAATTTTCCCAGCTGCAGGAGTCAATGAACAAACTGTGAAAGATGACAATTGTAACAAATATTTTGCAAGACCTCATTCCAACAATTTAAATGATTTTTTTAGTTACCATCCAAAGCAGCCCACGAAAGAAGTACCATTTAATCCTAAAATATACAGTAGAAAAATAGACTGTCAAAATCGTAAATGGTTAACATTTTGTGAAGAAAGCAGCAAGCTATATTGTTCTCTATGCTTAGCATACGGGCGGGAAACAGAAGACAATATTTTCGTAAAAGGTTTTAGTAACTGGAGCTACGTACATCAATATGTCGAAAGACATGAGAAAAGTAAATTCCATGACGAGAATGCAGTCAGCCATTTCATTCGGTCAAAGAACTCCTCACATATTGATACCCAATTAAAATCTTTACGAAAGGAGCAAATCCTAAACAATCGGGACATTTTAAAACGTGTGATCGATGTTATTAAATTGATTGGCAAAAGAGGACTAAGTTTTAGGAGCAAACGTAATGAGGGCCTTTATACTATGGACGATTACAGTTTAGACCATGGAAATTTTTTAGAAATGATTCTGCTTATGAGCAAATATGATGACGTTCTAAAAAGGCATTTAGCTATCTGTATTAAGGAGAGCAAAAAAATTCATCAATCAACTGAACACAGTGAAAAGACAAAAGGACGTGGGAACTTAGTTTCCTTTCTGTCAAAAACGACCGTCAATTATGTAATTTCAGCAATCACCAAATTAATCAAAGCGAAAATTTCTGCAGAAATAAAGGATGCTGGAATATACAGCATCCAAATTGACACCACACAAGATGTAAGTGTTCAGGACCAATGTGCGGTCGTAATAAGGTATGTAAATAAATGTATTAATGAGAGGCTTATAGCCATCATCAACGTGGATTCTTCAACGGGTGAAGCTTTTT
Source organism: Uloborus plumipes (assembly GCA_038373865.1). Taxonomy (NCBI): domain Eukaryota; kingdom Metazoa; phylum Arthropoda; class Arachnida; order Araneae; family Uloboridae; genus Uloborus; species Uloborus plumipes. The sequence goes on along the minus strand of JAXGGA010004131.1, from coordinate 16,341 downwards.
ATAAAGTCATAAAAGAAGTCCTTCGAAAGAACAGTTTAGAACTTTCAAACTGTATTGGAAATTCCACTGATGGTGCAAGTAATATGCAGGGAAAATACCGCGGATTTTCCGCTCACATGGTCGAAGCAATTCCGCAACATGTGCATGTATGGTGCTATGCCCATGTTTTAAATTTAGTTATTTCGGATATTACGCAGTCGTCAATTGCTGTGACGTCATTATTTAGTTTATTAAACTTAATCGCAGTTTTTATAAGAGAGTCGTATATCCGAATGAATATATGGATTGCTTTCAGTACAGATAGTAGAAGGAAGAAATTGAATGCTATTGGAGAAACACGGTGGTGGGCGAAAGATGCAGCGTTAAAGAAAGTTTTTGGACATTTTTCTCACCCCAAAGATAGCTTATATGTTGAACTAATATTAACGTTGCAGTACTTTGCTACGTCAGTAGACATTCAACCAAACATCAGAGTGAAAGCACAATCATTTTTAGACTCATTAACGAAATACGAAACTATTTTAACAGCTCAACTTTTTTTACAAATATTTGACATTACCACGCCAATTTCGAATTATTTGCAAGACAAAAGTATTGATTTCATGAAAGCGTATTCAATGGTAATGAATGCCATCAAAACATTGAAGGAAATCTCAAGAAAATTTAATGATGTCAAAAAATCAGCTGACGTGTTTGTGAAATTCGCAAATGATAAACTGGAAGACATGGAATGTGATGTCGTAGTTGAACATACATTGCCAGATATAAGAATTCGTAAAAGAAAGCAAATGGACATTGGTGAGACTATAGACGAACCAGTAAAGGATCCATTTAAGAGATACGAGGTAACCCATTATAATCTTATATTAGATACTGCGATTCAAAGCATGGAAACTCGTTTTTCCAAAAATCAATCACTTTATTATGACTTTGCATGCTTGGATCCGAAAAATTTTTCTCAGAGTATTCCTGAAAATGCATTTGAAAAGTTAAGTGATATTTTACTACATTTTAATCCAGAGGCAACTCAACAGAATATTGCCTCTGAATTACAACATTTCAAATCATCGTGGAGCATTTTGAAAGAAAATATTGGGGAAACTTTCGCAAAGCTGGAGGAAAATGATGTACACTCCACTGATGATGAATCAGAAAATGATAAAATTGCGCCTTCACCTTCTTATTGCAAAGAAGCTTGCAAAAATTGTGTAATATGTTGTTACAATGTGTTGTTTAGATATAATATGTTAAGCGGAGCTTATTCTGTTCTTGGTCAAGTATACAAATACTTACTATCTATGTCTGTGACACAAGTATCCTGTGAACGCAGTTTTTCTACCTTAAAATTCATCAAAAACAGATTAAGGTCAAGCATTTCTCAAGAAAATTTAGAAGCCTTCATGTTGATGTCAGTAGAGAAGGACATTTTAAGTCAAATAGATTCGGAGGATATCATTGATGTTGTTGCTCAACAAAGTAGACTGTTAAATGAAAAATTAATTCTGTAGGCATGCTTAATATTACTATTATTATTCATTTTTTAAAAAAAACATTGTAATATATGCACAAAAAAAGTCTAAAGTGACCCACATCAAAGTACGTTAATAGAGGAAAGGAAAACAAATATAGCGCTGACAATAAAAGAATTAGTTTTAAGGCTCGGGCTCAATAAAATCTGCTTCTGAAACTGAACACCTAGAATTTTCCCGAGGGAAAAATCATCCCTATGAAATTTAGAGGCTGGCTTCAAGTTGGGGAAAAAAAATGTACTGCGTTCATTTTTATCTTTCGCTACAACCAGTCTATAATCCATATTCATAAGTTTTTTTAATTTAACAAAAAATATAACAAATTAAATGCTTTGAAGAAACTTTGTGGTTAAATTAAACAAGAATGTTGAATAATTTAAGTAATTATCTTGTGAATATTGTGAAATTTTGCTTCTCTATCTTTTAAAGGAAAACACGGTTTTTATTAAATAAGTTCAGAAAGAAGTTATTTATTTAGGCTTTTAAAACTATATTTTAAGTGTTTTATAAAATTCCATCATTTTTTAAAAGCTTTTTCCAGTTAACCTATTTTTAATGGTTGCTTGTAAATTTTCTTTCTATGAAAATGCTTTAATTTTTGCGCAAAAGCTGTTTTATGCACATTTAAATTAAACCAAAATTACTTGGTTAATTAGTTTTATAAAATAATGAGTTTTTGAAAATATCTTAAGATGCATAAAATATTTCAATGATCTTTAAATCGGTGCAATAGTCACTAGCGAATAATCAGCACAAAAATTTATTTTCTTGAGCTAAAAATGATTTTAGTTAACTATCACCTTAAAAGCAAGAAGAAATCTTCTTGAAGTCGCTTAGGAAAATTTTGATGGTAAAGTTAACGGAGAATTTGTTAGTATTAGGAGCTGCAAATTTTGAAGAGAGATTCAGCTTCAAAAATCGAGCCGAGAGTTGATTTTCTAGCTACTGCACAAATAAATGTATAGTCTTAAAGTACTTAAAAGATTGATGCATTAATAAAATATATATTTCTTTTTTTATGAATTACTTTTCATTAAAATTTAGCTAGGATTTGGTTAGAAGAAATTAAAGTTCTTTTACGGACCTTTCAAAAATATTTTATAATCAAAATGGCATTTGCGAAGTAATATTATTGAAAGCAGTAGTTGGAAAGTTAATAATGTTTTCTTATTTACTGGAAATATACATTATGCTTTGATGTTCTTTTGTTTATTTTAGTGGAAAATAGCTGATCTAGTTTTAATTGTATTTTTTATGTTACAATTGTGTACAATCTAAAATTTCAGAGCCTGAAATGCAGTATTTCCAGATTTTTTTTACATTACAAGTAGCATTCCTTGCAACTAGTATCAAAACGTACATTTAAAAAAATGTTTTCATGATAAACTTTTCAATTTTATTATGATTGTTCAATTTCAAAGTAATAAATACAATGTGTAAATTTGAGATTAAGCATATTTTCAAATTCCGGAAAAAACGGCCAGTAATATGATTGAGCACTATTTCAAATTCATAAAGTTCTTTGTAGATTTTTCAATTTTATGATATTAAATGGACTTGTATGAAAAATCTGGACAGGTCCTTGAAGAGTAACACTGATTTTTGTCATTTTTAGTTTATCTTTGAGCAACTTTTTAAAAATATGATTTTGTATTCATTAATTTGTTCAATTTATGTCGTTATAAAGGCTTAATTCAGATTATTCCTGTGTTGTGCTTTCTTAGTTTTTTTGCAAAATATTTTTTGTCGCATGATTTTCCTTTTATTTTCAAGCAAGCAAATAATACTCATACAATGAAGTAAAAATAGTTACTTCTTTCGGTTTCTTCGGTTGTACGTAATAAGCGACCGTCATGTACACTTGCATTTAGCTATCGATGGATTTGACAGAGAGAAATTGCGTTTTTTTTGTTTGGAGTGTTTCTGTGCGTTTTAAAAATATTGTTATGAAATAATGACTGTTCCTCAAAACATTTTCTTTCTTTGCAGAGCAATTCAAGCTCCATCCAATACTTCCGAAAACTTCTCATTCTCAACGTATTCACATTCTAAACTCATATATTAAGTTTGGTTCAAATAAAAATTTTCATTAGTTTGCATAAGTTCAATGCAATTTCAAGCAAGGATTTCGAAAAGAGCAATTGAGTTTTTTTTTAAGTGGTTTAATATTACAGATCATAGGCATATATTTTATTCTTGGTTTAAATAGGATTTTTATTCGCTTACATAAACAAAATACATTTATAAGGGCGGATTTTCAGATAAGCCACAGGGCTTTTTTCTGTGTTTTTTTTTAATTTTTTATTATTGCGTACAGGAGTTTAGGATCTCAAATATTTTTTGAGAATATTAGGTCCTTGATATATCATGTGTACATTTTAGATGTTCGTGTAACTAATTTTATGAAGGATTTCCGAGGAAAAAAAATCTTGGTTTTTTCTAACCGAGGAGTTTTTTTTTTTTTTTTTTCTTTTTTGAGGAAACCCGTTAGAAATTTTTCGGGTTGGAAACAATGCAATTTTTTGGGACAAGGGCCGGCAAGAATTTTTTTCCACACAAAAATTTTACAGCCAGTCCGCCCCTGAAGGACACCAACTATATTTCACTCATCATTATAAATTAAATTTCTTATCGTAAGATTTACATTATTAAACTCTTAAAACTGTTATTAAATGACTTTTTATATTACTTTGGAGGCTTACATTGCACTTAACTCATCGTAACAAATTACTTTGTTTTGTAAGAATAATTTTGTTAAACAATTAGCGCTGCTGGAACGGTTTTTTATTTTACTTCGAAGGATTTGTATTAAATTTAACTCATCGTTATAAACTATTTTTTAATGTTAAGAATAACGTTTTAAACTGTTAGAACTATTGTTGACTAACTTTCATTTTAACTTTGGAGACTCATATTATCTTTAACTTATTATTGAAAACTAATATTTTTAAAAATAAATGAATTATGAAACTATTAGCGCTGCTGTTTGTCGCTTTTTCATTTTACTCTAAAAATGTAGTATTGCATTTCACCCAGCGTTGTAATCTAAATTTCTTATTATGAGATTAACATTCATAACTATTCGATTGGTGTTGATTGGCTTTTCATTTTACTTTGAAAGCGCATATTATGTTTCACTCAGAGCTTAAAACTAAATTTCTCACATTGTTTGGGTACATATCTTATCCTTTCATACACTATTAGAACTGTTGTTGGTAGATTTTTCATTTCAGTTTGGAAGATCATATTGTAACTAACCCAACGTTATTAATTATTTGTTTAATAAAAATAATATTTTTGAACAGCTAGCCCTGCTGTTGATTGACTTTTCGTTTTACTGTATAGGGCTAGTATCCCATTTAACTTATCATTATAAACTAAACCTCTTCAAGGGGATCAAAAATGTTAAAATATGATCACTATTGTGGATTGATATTTCATTTCACACTGAGACCCAGGTAGCACAAATAACCTTTAAACATTTTATAAACGTTTTTAAGCGATTGTTACAACGTTAATAACCATTTTACAACCTTTAAAAAACGAAGTGTGCTACTTGGGGAACTGCATGAGTTTTTTTTTTTTTTTTGTCTTTAATTTTTTAAGATATAAATATGATGTAGTGTGATAAAATACTTTTGGTAAAAGACATTTTACGTACCACTGTTGTGACCTGCAGGATAACTACCAATAACACAGTTACTGTCTGGCACCTCAACATTTTGACTGAATACTCGAACGCGACTACCCAAATAAATTAATGCGTTTATATAGAAAGAAATTATTTGGGTCACAATGTCCACAGGTGTTGGAACAATCACTAAATGCCTCGATTTGCAAGTTTCTTTAACATCTGCAGTTTTATTAGGCTGTTTATTTCGAAATGTGCTTTTCTAATTATGCGGCCTATTATGTATACTACGAAGCTGTTGTGTAAAAGTTGGTGATGACTTTGTTAATCAAACATTGGAAATGATTCAAAAGTATAATCACTGAGAACGAAATATAATCATGTAACAAAACTAACTGCTTGACATACGCAGAAAGTATGTATCCTGTTTTTGCATGCAATTATTTTCCTCTCATTAAATTAAAAAAATTCAATGCAATAATTTTACTTTTATTGTTTTTTTATAAACTTTTTGAATATGTACTGTTGCATGTCCAATTAACTAATTAGTTTTCATTGAAATTTTATCTGCAATTGAATAACGAGCAGAGATTTATAACTATTTGAACAGTGATGTTCAATAATTGCGTTTGGGGGAAACCAATGATTCCATTTAATGTTTCCTGAAATCATTTTTTCAATAGCACTAGTTTTAAACAGTTTAGGGTAGTTCCAATATTCATAGTTTTTCTAATAGCAATTAGTAATTTTTTTTTATTATTGTAAAAACGAAAATGTGAAAGCAGTAATTAAGAACACAATTTAGGGTAATGTTATGCCATTGTTATTTTTGTTGATTTTCCTATAATCAACGAAATAGATATATATACACTGTTTAAAAAAACCTGAATTTTCAGGAAGATTTTTACTGATTTTAACAGTAAATTTCCGTTTTCGTTTCAAAACAGAACTTTTCCTTAAAAAAACGGAACTATTCCGTGAATTACCAAGTTGGAGAAACAAAAAAAACGGAATTTACCCGTTTTTGTGGTTGAAATATACCGAACGAGGAAGTTAGAGACAGTCTGAAGAGACTTGGCGCGTGCGCAGATACGACGGAGTTTTCGGCAGCATAAATGATTCATAACTGAATCAAAGTGCACAGCAAAAAAAACGCAAAGTCATCGAGAATTAATATGCATGTTTAAGCTTCTATGAAAGCGACTTGTATTATTCGCATTAGCATGGAGAAGAGGACATCTATGTCTCGTCGTTTGGATAGTTACTTTACAAAAAACATCACATGCGAATGATATTTAATCGTATTCCTCTAGACGTTAATATGTGTGCCATTTTGTTTCAATTTGAAAATGCTTCGAAGAACAGCGTTGAATAAGAATTATTCCAGGATTCTACGTAGTTAATCAAATTGACTGGAAAAATAATTTGGATCTTTTCATGTGATTATGCGGTATCCCGCATTTCCTTGCTCAACATTTTTAAGAAGACTTCGTTTATCGCAATGGATAGAATCAAAATGGGCAACAAAAGGGCGTGTTAGTATATTTTAAAATCTACTCGCTCTATTGTTGCCTTTTTTGAGCAACTTTTATTGAAAATAGGAGGTAAGAATTTTTATTTTTGTTACTGCTATTTTTATTTTAATCTGAGTCCAGACTTAACAGTTAGTTATTTCATGATGTTAACCAATTGTGCATTTTAGGAGTTGCATGTATAAACTTACTGGTGCTGAGGGTTAGTAAAATTTAGTGAAATGATTTTTGTAATTTTATATCAAGATTTAAAAGCTTAGTCTCAAAACTTAGCTTTTTTACTTTATGACTTTACTTCGTTAATGTGACGAAATTAATGTTGTCAAAACTACGAAAATGATTGTCAATTTGACGATACTAGGATAAAGAAATATTTCGCTACATTTGACGAAATTTATCCCCAAAAAATGACGAAATGTTCGCTCGGGGTATATTCTTGGAAGTGATTTCATCAAAAACAAAGAAAATATCGTTAATTTTGAGAGTGCATTTCTGAAAGTGTTGATTTTTATGAACACCATAACGTAAATATATATGAAAATAGAGGAAATCAGTAAAAATACAGGATTTTTTTTTTTTTTTTTTTTTTTGAGGAACCACGAATGTTTCAAATTCAGAAAGGAAAAAAAGAACTTTCGGAAGAACTTAATTTTTATTCAAACATAAGAGAAAATATTTTTAAAAGAATGCACCTTGTTAATACTTTTTAATATTTAGAAGTTATGCGCTCAGAAATACTATGCATTGATCATTCCATCTTCAAAATATTTGAGTATTTTATGCGAGATTGATGTAATCTTTTCAAAAAAATCATGTTATTTTAATGAACTAAAATTTTTAATGAAAAAAAAAAGCCAATTCTTGTATTGCTTTAGTATTTTTTTAAAGGCAAGATGTTTAAGAGTTTGAAGTATATGAGCGGACATTTTCGAACTTTTTCTAAAAAACAAAATTCGTAAGAGTTTTAAGTTTACATTTTTGCTCATCATTTTGTCTTATATATATATAATTTTCCGGTGAGCTAGTTTACGCTCCTTTTTTAATTGCTCTATTTCTCTGTTTCCCATTTTCCCATATTTTAATCACCCACATTTTTACGTTATAGGCTTATACCTATACGCTTATACTTATACAGGGTGTTCCGTAACAAATTGTACAAACTTTGAGGGGAGTTAGAGGGGATGATAATAAGCAAGAATCACCTAGGAACATAGGTTCGGAAACGCATAGTTGACGAGCTACATATTAACAAAGTTGTCAAATTGTGTCAGAATGGTTCGTTATTACGACGGTTGGTTATTATCATTTCGATGCATTTTTTGGGGCAACAGGCAGCAAAATTTCAACAACCGCTTTAACCTTTCTTAAATATTTAATATTATGCAAAACCTTTGTTGGATATTAAATTAGTGACCACAGGTTTTGTGTGTCTGTAGTACTTGAGCAATGAGCATCGCTTTTGTGACCCTAATGTTCCCATGCGATTTGCTTCAAATTATCGTCCCTTCTAACAACCCTTAAACTTTGTCCCAATATTTAAGGGATACCCCAGGGTGGTAGGGGACAAAGGGAAGTAAGGGTTTAAGGGAAGGTAGGGGACATCACAAGCAATCAAAATTGCAGAACAATCCGTAGTCAGGAATGCCTTCATTAGACGATAGGCGGCGTTGTTCACAGAAGCACACGTGCTCTCTCTCAGTAGTCATTTTAGCTGCAAGCGCCCACAGAGAAGTATGGAACGTTTCACGGATGCGGAGCTTGCACATATGCACCTTATTTATGGTTTGGTAAACGGAAATGGAAGTTCGGCTCAGAGGCTGTATCGGGAAAGGTATCTGCAGAGAGAAACACCGGACCATCGAATGTTCAATAATTTGCATCGCAATTTGTGTCAATAAGGGTCCCTACCCCAGCAGCACCAGAACGTTCAAATTTGGTGCAAAAATGGTGTTATTGGTCAAATAACGGTGCTAAGTGTCCCTTGAACGTTATATTCGACGTGTAAAAACAGTAATATTATCACGGTGTCATTTCAGTGCTTAAGGAACGTGATATTTGACGTGCAAAAACAGTAATATTATCATGGTGTCATTTCAGTGCTTAAGGAACGTGATATTTGACGTGCAAAAACAGTAATATTATCACGGTGTCATTTCAGTGCTTAAGGAACGTGATATTTGACGTGCAAAAACAGTGATATTATCACGGTGTCATTTCAGTGCTTAAGGAACGTGATATTTGACGTGCAAAAACAGTAATATTATCCATGGCGTCGGAGTAGAAGAGTCGGAGTCGGACTCATTTTGGACTAAAGGAGTCGGAGTCGCTGAAAAACATGTCGACTCCGACTCCGACTCCAACCACTTCCGATTTCGATGAAATTTTATGGTGGTGAAAACATGTCTTTGAAACTAACAGATACAAATTTTCAGCGTCCAATATCCAAATCCTAAGCATCTAGGATCATTAAAAAGGGCTTCAAAATGGCGGGTCTGCTTTGTGAAACGAATTGCTATGTATGAGCTTATGCAAGATAATAAAAAATATTTGCAGCAAAAATGCATTGTGTTAAAATAAAATCTGGCCATTTAACAAGAAAAGGAATAGTTTTGTACGGAGTCAAATGACAAGAGCGGCACTTGTCATTTGCTCTGGAGAAAATGAACATTTTGGGAGGTCACAGTGATCTCCGAGAATTGAGGTAAATGTGGTGAAATTACCTGCGAGAATTCATGACCAAATTGAACTTTTTGAGAGGTCACAATGACCTCCCATGACCTCCAACTGGGATACCCCAGCTTGCTCCCCCCCCCTAAAGTGAGTCCTGGCTACGACCATGAATAAAAATGAAACTTTTAAAAATGGACTTAATATTTCAACCTTTGTTTAGGGTTTTTCCCTCTTCACATTTGGGTAAAAAAATAAATAATTTAAAAAAAAGCAGGAGTCGGGAGTCGGAGTCGAAAGTTTTAAAATCCCGGAGTCGGAGTCGACCATTTTTCCTCCGACTCTGCAGCCCTGATATTATCACGGTGTCATTTCAGTGCTTAAGGAGGTGCTTAATTTCTCAGAATTGAGGTCGTGAATTGCTGCTTTTTAGAAAGGGAAGAGGAATCATATCTGCAGAAACTTTAAGTTTTATCCTAAACAACTCTTTCTCCCAAGATCCTAATCAGATTTGCATGCATTTCAGTAAAAAAGCATTACATTCATACTAATAAAATTATATGATTTACGCCCTTAGTCGTTCATAGATGGCGCCTCCTGCAAAAAAAATTTCCATTTAAAGTATTATTTTTCTCCCTCGATGAGATCTTTAGCGTATAGTGGTTAGCGTGTCCAGCTGGAGTCGCAACGGACCCGTGTTCGAATCCCGCGGAATGAATATATTAAATTCAAAGTAATTAAACAATAAATAGTTAAATTGAATAAATAAAGTAATTAAATAATTAAAACCAAGATGGCGACGATCATGGATCAAAAATGGTGGATCAAAAATGACGTCACGGGTAAAACACGCCCGGATAGTGGGGTATACGCAGTATACTTTTTCAGCTGGGGAGCACTGAAAACAAACGTATTTCCAGAACCTAAATATAACCTATCATTCCACGTTCAAAACTGGGACAAAAAAGGTGGTCAACACCAGATTTCGACGTGTCATATTACCATCGATCGATGAGACACATAGACGTTGACAACACGTGCTGCGAGAACGTGTTTTGAACGTGCCGGCTGGTGCGCTCTGTACGTGTTGCAGAACGTGTTTTGAACGCCTTTGTGCTGCTTGGGTACGAAATCATAGATTCACGGCAGGCCACTACATAGTCATAGTCTACGAATGGAAGAACACGTATTGCGTACTGTTAGAAGAAATCCGAGTACCAGCGTACGAGCCGTAGCTACTGCTGTTGGAGGATCTACGACGTCTGTTCATCGTGCTTTGCAACGTGGACGCTTACATCCATATCATCTACAACACGTACAGTTACTGCTCCCCGCAGATTATCCTATTCGTGAAAGTTTTGCACACTGGTATCTCAATCAATGTAGCCAAGATGTAAATTTCTCATCCTGCGTTTTAATGACGGATGAAGCATACTTTACGCGAGATGGCATGTTCAACTGCCACAATGCTCATTTGTGGGCTGATGATGCCCATGGCGTAAGATTACAGGCTGCTCAACATCGTTTTTCAGTAAATGTTTGGGCTGGTTTGGTTGGTGACGTCTTAATTGGACCTTATTTGTTGCCATCTCCATTACTAAGATCTCAACAATATCTCATCCCAAGCAGCACAAAGGCGTTCAAAACACGTTCTGCAACACGTACAGAGCGCACCAGCCGGCACGTTCAAAACACGTTCTCGCAGCACGTGTTGTCAACGTCTATGTGTCTCATCGATCGATGGTAATATGACACGTCGAAATCTGGTGTTGACCACCTTTTTTTGTCCCAGTTTTGAACGTGGAATGATAGGTTATATTTAGGTTCTGGAAATACGTTTGTTTTCAGTGCTCCCCAGCTGAAAAAGTATACTGCGTATACCCCACTATCCGGTGGCCGCGACGTGTTTTAACCGTGACGTCATTTTTGATCCATGATCGTCGCCATCTTGCTTTTAATTATTTAATTACTTTATTTATTTAATTTAACTATTTATTATTTAATTACTTCGAATTTAATATATTCACTCCGCGGGATTCGAACGCGGGTCCCTTGCGACTACAGCAGGAGTCGCTAACCACTATACGCCACTCGATCTCAACGAGGGAGAAAAATAATACTTTAAATGGAAATTTTTTTTGCAGGAGGCGCCACCTATGAAAGACTAAGGGCGTAAATCATATAATTTTATTAGTATGAATGTAATGCTTTTTTACTGAAATGCATGCAAATCTGATTAGGATCTTGGGAGAAAGAGTTGTTAAGGATAAAACTTAAAGTTTCTGCAGATATGATTCCTCTTCCCTTTCTAAAAAGCAGCAATTCACGACCTCAATTCTGAGAAATTAAGCACCTCCTTAAGCACTGAAATGACACCGTGATAATATCAGGGCTGCAGAGTCGAGCAAAAATGGTCGACTCCGACTCCGACTCCCGACTCCTGCTTTTTTTAAAATTATTTATTTTTTTTCCCAAATGTGAAGAGGGAAAAACCCTAAACAAAGGTTGAAATATTAAGTCCATTTTTAAAAGTTTCGTTTTTATTCATGGTCGTAGCCAGGCCTCACTTTAGGGGGGGGGAGCAAGCTGGGGTATCCCAGTTGGAGGTCATGGGAGGTCATTGTGACCTCTCAAAAAGTTCAATTTGGTCATGAATTCTCGCAGGTAATTTCACCACATTTACCTCAATTCTCGGAGATCACTGTGACCTCCCAAAATGTTCATTTTCTCCAGAGCAAATGAGCCGCTCTTGTCATTTGACTCCGTACAAAACTAATCCTTTTCTTGTTAAATGGCCAGATTTTATTTTAACACAATGCATTTTTGCTGCAAATATTTTTTATTATCTTGCATAAGCCCATACATAGCAATTCGTTTCACAAAGCAGACCCGCCATTTTGAAGCCCTTTTTAATGATCCTAGATGCTTAGGATTTGGATATTGGACGCTGAAAATTTGTATCTGTTAGTTTCAAAGACATGTTTTCACCACCATAAAATTTCATCGAAATCGGAAGTGGTTGGAGTCGGAGTCGGAGTCGACATGTTTTTCAGCGACTCCGGCTCCGACTCCTTTAGTCCAAAATCAGTCCGACTCCGACTCTTCGACTCCGACGCCCTGGATAATATTACTGTTTTTGCACGTCAAATATCACGTTCCTTAAGCACTGAAATGACACCGTGATAATATTACTGTTTTTGCACGTCAAATATCACGTTCCTTAAGCACTGAAATGACACCGTGATAATATTACTGTTTTTGCACGTCAAATATCACGTTCCTTATGCACTGAAATGACACCGTGATAATATTACTGTTTTTGCACGTCACATATCACGTTCCTTAAGCACCGAAATGACACCGTGAAAATATTACTGTTTTTGCACGTCAAATATCACGTTCTTTAAGCACTGAAATGACACCGTGATAATATTACTGTTTTTGGACGTCGAATATAACGTTCAAGGGACACTTAGCACCGTTATTTGACCAATAACACCATTTTTGCACCAAATTTGAACGTTCTGGTGCTGCTGGGGATCTTTCTGCAAGAGGTTCTACCAACATTACTTAACTCTGTGCCACAACATATCAGACGCTATATGTGGTTTCAACATGATGGGGCACCTCCCCATTATGGAACACATGTTCGGGATCATCTGAATCGTGTGTTTGGTCACCGATGGATTGGTCGTGGTGGACCAGTTCCCTGGCCACCGCGCTCTCCTTATTTAAACAGTCTCGATTTCTTACTTTGGGGTGCTTTGAAAAGTGCTGTGTACGCAACTCCTGTGTACGGATCGTAATAACGAGCCATTCTGACACAATTTGACAACTTTGTGAATATGTAACTCGTCAACTATGCGTTTCCGAATCTATGTTCCTAGGTGATTCTTGCTTGTTATCATCCCCTCTAACTCCCCTCAAAGTTTGTACAATTTGTTACGGAACACTCTGTATATGCAAGATGAAAAATTATTGAAATTTTGCAAAATAAACAAGCGCTTTTATAGCAGCTTAATATTAATAGCAAATTATATATGAAAGTTCAATAAATTAGTCTTTTAAGTGGCGCAAAATGTGTAGATTGGAAAAAACAACAAATGAACAAATTGAAATTTTAAGAAACTTTAGAGAAACATTTGAAAATTTACGAAACAATATAAACATATAAAAAGAACAAACGAAAAAGATAAGGCAGCACATTACCCATGTTTGTTCTTTTTATATGTTTATATGTTTCGCAAATTTTCAAATGTTTCTTAAAATTTCAATTTGTGCATTTGTTCTACACAATCTACACATTTTGCGACACTTAAAGGACTAATTTATTGAACTTCCATAGATAATTTGCTATTGATATTAAGCTGCTATAAAAGCGCTTGTTAATTTGCAAGATTTAAATAATTTTCCATCTTGCATTGTATACATATAAGTCAAAGCGTATAGGTATAAGCCTATAACGTATAAGCGGGGATAATAAGAACCGAAAAAATGAAGAACGGAGAATTACGAAACGAAAAAATGCCTAACGGAAAAATGACGAACGTAGCTTCTGCAAAATCACGGAAATATAATTAACGAAACGGAAACACTCCGGCAACTCAGCTGCCGTATATTTTTTCGTTATTTTCAGGGCATTTTTTTAACAATGTATATATATATATATATATATATATATATATATATATATATATATATATGTATGTATATTTAAACCGGTTTGCTGGAGCAAGTGGTGAAACTGATTTGAACTCGCACTTAAAAGATTTTACGCCCCTTTGGTCTCTATTGTTAACAGCTCTATTAAATAAGCAATACAAAAAGCACTACAATAGTTGAAATTAGGGAACCTCGATAAGTTGACACCCGCTTTACTCGACATATTTTCGCGGTCCCTTGGAGTGTCGAGTTACCGAGGTTCCACTGTACTTGGTTTTTAAAACGTTGATCACAAACTGCACCTCTTCAGTTGCTCCAATTAAACGTCTAGTGAAGCAATTACACCCACAGTTCGGTCATTTGCTATTCCTGACCGAGGAGTCTAGAATAAGGACGAAACTCCAGTCTCAGGATGTCTTGGTCGAGCTGCGGGCGCAATTGCTTCCGTTCTGCCTTAGCCCTGGCGCTAAGGCAGAATGGTTTTTCTACAATATACCTATTTTTCTACAATATACCCATACTAAATTTTTCTACAATGGTTATTCTTCATGTATGAGTTCGGACATTAAATCATTGCATGTTACCCAGCTTTTGCCTTCAAATTTCGAATTGAGCCGCACCATGGTCTGTGGACGCTTGATGGCAAGATAAATTTATTTTGTCTACCTATTTGTTGGCTATCTTAACTTCAATAAGAGGATCTTTACCTCCAGCTCGGTTATTGGCTATTCCTGGCTGAAGAGTGCAAATCTAACTTAAGCAGTACTAATCCTAATCATAGCATTACAACTCTTCAGGTTAGGTTTGCTCCAATTATAGCTATTTGTACTGATTTTTTGCTAGGGTATCAGCTGAGCTCGTTACATTTTGCTTTAACTTTAAGCTCTAAAAACATAATATGTTCAATGCATTTAGCTCAGATACTTGATGGGTTTTTTTTTTTTTTTTTTTTTGCCAAAGTTAGACAACTCTCGTGGAAAATGCATGTTTTTTCACGGAACTTTACAAGCAGAAGTCATGAAAAATTATGAAAAATCTTGGATTTGAAAGCTCTAAATCTAACACGTTAAATGTGACGCCCAACGTTAAATGTGAATTGATTAAAAACAGATTGGGAAAAAAAAATAGATCTGAACGATAAAGTCTCTTCTCGGACTGTTATTTGATTCAAACTAAGACAGTAGTCCGATGGTAGTAAAGTGCGTGGTTCAAATAAGATCATGTAGATCAATAAGGATAACTCCAATTTCTCTACGTAGTATTGCAAAAGTTCTCTAGATCGTGATTCTATCTTCATCAGAAAGTCTAACTGCTAATAAAGAGTTGATAATAATCATTTTTTTCATCGGGCAAGAGTGCAACAGCAATTAGCCAGCAAGAGTCTTGTCAAAATTACCTGTGCTTTTTTTTATTTTTTTTCTTTTTGCAATACATTTTGTTTCATTATGATTCACTTAGGGGAAGACCGCCTATATTGGACCCCCTAAGAACAGAAGACCTGTGTCGCTCAATGTAAAGCAAAACAGAAATGCAGAATAGGTCATCGTAAGCTAAATTGAATCAGGAACCGCCCTAGAAGCTTATATTTTCTGAAAATATGGAAATTATTTTTTAAAAAAATATCTTACAAAATGTTGCAAAAGTCCAATTTAGGAATATATGCGCCAAAATTGAACCATGCTCTTCCTAAATTGGACCGTACGAAGAAATCATAGAATAATTTATATTTGAACTATACAGCTTTTTTTCCAGGATTTGCAACAGAATTTCTTTTGCTTCGGATTCACTAGGGCAGTGTTGATAAACTCGCCGATGGTATTTCATACACTTAATCTTGTTTTGCACTTCATCTCTATGACAAATATTTCAATAACAATTGTTTTTTGCAGTTTCTTGCTCCTTCTTGTGTGACTTTTTTTGCTCTATGCCTCTTTTATACGGCGTTAGAATGATTGATGAGATAGCCTTCCTTTTTGTTCCTTCTATTTTTAGGCAAAGGTGATATGTGAGCCGGCTTTACAAAATCATAGTTAGAATTGACAATCATGTTTTGATGAGAACTATCCGCCGTTTCTGCAGAACTTGTACTTATTTAAGTCGTAGCTAGTTCTTGTACATGGTGTACAACTTACACCGAACATGTAACCTGTTCAGTGTTCACTTTGAGTGGTTTTATCTGGACTACATGCCCCTAATTCTGTTGCAGCCAAATGACATGTGTTAATGTCATTAAACACATGTCAATTAACAGGCTAAACTCCTGTTATTTAGAATCAACTCACAGCTTTTGCCATGGCCTTGATTGCGGTTTGCCCATAAA